>JAOXNN020000021.1:7787951-7809142 GCA_028571205.2 Hydropsyche betteni
GGTTTTCATATTTTATCGTTTTCCGTTTCTTAACAAATCAATACCCGATGTTATAACATCGGGCCTATATACTAGTAATATAATAATATCAACAAGGCATCCATCACAAAAAGGTTATTTTTGAGTCCATATTATGGACAAGTGACGTTTAATGGCCCATATTAGTGGACAAATGAAATTTTTGTGCCATTATAATAATTTTGCCAATTAATTACAATGTTAATAATGTTACTTTATCCAAAAACAGTTCAAAATTTAAAAACCTTTAGAAATCTACTGATATTATACTTGATTACTTGATGTAACTAACTCGACAACAATATTTATCGTTTTTTTGTATTTTTTTGAGTAAATCTTCATTTTTTTTCAACAATTCGGGAACGATATACAATCTAGATTTATATTACATTTTACTATTGACTATAATCATTCCTCTCAATGTTTCGACCAATAAATACGAGCGACTTCGAGACGGTTCGCCAGTGGCATTGGCAACACTGGCTTGTTAGTTGACGTTAAAATACACATTGTCTGACTCCGATCAGTTAAATTATATTTCCATTTTGTCAGGTGAAATAACTACGTGGGTTAGAAAAAATATATTTTAACTAGTCAAACTATGTTTTAACTGAGAAGTACATTGTGACTGTAACATAGCAAAATAGCAAATTTCACATCACAGTATCATCGAAAAAAAATGATAATTCAAATATTTTACAAAGTATTCCTCGTACAAAATAAGTTATTACATATATAAACGATCTCTTGACGTGTCAAGTGGCATATTATAAAATTTACAAATTTTCTCTGACATATTTATGTATTTTCCTTGTCAAGACCCGGTTTTCGTCACCTTATCCATGTTTTCCATATCAAATTCCTATTTGGTATTATTATAAATATTTCTTCATATAATATCAACACACACAAAATAATATTCGAACACAGCTTTATATCTCAAAACAAGAGCCATTAACAATTCAATTTACCACAACGACTTTTCATCCAATAAGATTCCGATCGTCTATTATCTTCGCTATTTTATAGTCCTCACTTCGAACGAATATCTTCGTACTCCACATCCTTTGAACTGTAACCAAGCTGTGACTTTTTCCTCCAAGGTTAACCAGTCTTCGAGGTGATGCTGCTCCTTGTCTCCTTCCCTCGAAACTTGAGACTCTTCTTGGTAAGATCGCCTTACTTTCTGTAAAATGCGGCATTCTGGTCGCGTTCGATTTCATACCTTGCTGAAATTGTTCTGCGCTTGTGGAATGTTAATGGCGTTTCAGTTCCTTCGGATACGTATCCGATATTACAAATCATCAACAGTGACGTATCCAAGTGCATCCGTATGATTGTTTGATTATCTTCAATCGGATGTGTTGGATCGTTTTGTTATTATATATTGAGACCATCTAATCGCTTCTACATCACTAGTCTTTCTCCATCTTTCTTCTGAAGCATTTTTTGTTTTTTTTTCCGATCTTTGATTGAAGTAACTGTTCTTCATTGAAGGCAGTCGCGACGTGATTGAGGGTCGATGTACTTTACCTTGTCGATTTTTTGCATGTCATATACGTTTTTGTGATTCTGTCGCAAGAATTTAGATGTTTTTTTTTATTGTAGACGTAACAATAGCGAAAAAATAAATAAATTTTATTATGTTGAGTGAGTTTTATTACTGCAAAAAAATTCGGCGAACATGAAAAACTCACTGATAAAAACGGCGTTTTAAACAATTGATCTGTCTCTTATAATCTTATATAGTGCATTTTTTGCCAAGATCTTATCTAATTTCGAGACTATTTCGTTAAATATTGAATCTTTTTCATTATATCACACTTCAATGTGACATATTGCCGCCGATAGCAAATACACATGTCTATAAACGTGGAGTGTTATTTCTATGAATTTTATAGACACGAATCACGATACAAAAGGGCAACTGCCAATATATGTTTTTTTTTTGTAGTTTAAGCCCTGCTTTTTACCTACGTACAAGGCTGAAACTTTTGACATTAAAACAAAAAAAATATTTATCATTTCATACGATATAAAAATGTTTTACTTATTTTAGTTTCATGTATTGTATAATAAAGATGTTTCCGATTATTTACATTCATAGAGTGCCTTAAGCTGTGAATATTTAAAATTTTCATATACAGTATGAAGTCACTTCCTGCAGATATTTTAACATTTTTTTGAGTTTGCAGATATTGTATAATACAAGCCTTTTATAATAAACATAACTCTCCATCTGTTTGTATAAAAAAAACTGTCGACAATAATAAATTCTTAATAAGGTCAATTTTTGACATATGTATTTCTAAAGAAAACTAATCATCGTTTGACTTATAATATGATAAGTTAGTAAAATATTATATTTTGTAATGTGCCAATATCTTTTAAGTATTTTATAATTGCAATTTATTGTAAGTTTAGTTTTTTGTCATGAATTTTGTATTTTGGTTTTAAAATTTATATGAACATCCTACCAATAATAAAAGCATAGACATGTAAACGTTATTACGGTCAAGTAAATCAATGAAAAAAAATTCAGTTATCGGATAAAAAATTACATACTTATATTTTCGAGGAAAATAAAATCGACAAAAATGGTAACAGTTAAACATTTTTTTCGTTTCCCGTTTCGGTTCTAAGAGCAAATAAATTTTATATACACACATTGATACTGGCTAGACGGTTCTGATGATAACGATAAAATGCTCCACTTTTATTTCCACCATACACTGACAATGAAATGCACGTGAAAATACGCATATTTTTCAATAATACATCAGTCTTAATTTCGATTTTTAAGACAGAGCTCAGCTAATATCAAATAAAACTCGGAAGTATTTTAAAAACGATATGTTGCGATCACAGTACGCTTTCAATTTCAAAAATGATTTTATTTTATATTACAATAAAATACCAACTAGCACAAATCGAACAAACTCATAGTAATTCGATAAGGTGATCATAACCATTATACCGAACCGCGGTAGTTGCAAATCGTTTATGTATTAAAATAAATTTAATTTGCAATATTGTAAGTTGTACGTAATTCACCGTGTAGGACGAATCCGAATTCCAAAATGCAAGTCGTTTTTATCTTTACTATAGTTTGCACAAATCGATTTATCTTTTGCCGAAAACATTTTATTTGGGTTAAAAGGACATTACTGTGTAAACATATCATGTAACGAAATTTGATATAGTAAATCAAATTAATTCTTATATGATATTTACAACTGTCAAATCGAATGTATTGTCCTTGATATTGATATTACAAGATTGGATGTTAATATTTAAAGGTTGATCGATAAATATTTATTTTGAATTGCATTCCTTGAAGTAAATGCGTATTACATTTTATTCTCGACCGTGGAGTTTCAACTATATAGTAAACGAGTCTATAAAATTAATAATCTGAATCGATGAATTATACATTTGATAATGTGTTGTATATTTTATAATATATAGTAAAATGTTAATTGGGTTCATAAAAATACAAAAATCAAACCTCGTCGAATACACCAACCATAGAAGTTCAGCGATATATTCTGCGGTCAGTAGATAAACACGATTCTGTATCATTTTCCTAAACCATTAAACAAATTATGGTTTCGTTATTCACATAAGAGCCACCTTTCTCTTATCTACTCACTGAACTATTGCGATAAAAATACCCGAACTTCCGATGATATCAAAAAACCTTGTCCTGCGCGATATTGACAGTGATATGAATACATGCTATACAAAATGCATATGATATCATATAATACATTCACAATAAAATCGATTACAACAATTCTCCCTCGACGTACATACAGATTTCGTTAAGCTGATATTGATTTGGTTAGTAGAAAGATACAATCACAACCACACTTTCATTAAATCTTATACTGAATAGTTCAACTAGTCCAGGGAATATAGACATATCGCTTAGCGGAAACTAGTGTGAAACTGGATTTTAGTATGAAGCTTGATATTGTGGATTTTAACAAAATGACAAAATTCCATGTTAAAATGAGATAATTATAAGATTTTAGGAAAGGGGTCAAAGGTCACCGGAAATGATTTTTCGTTAATATACGATATACAATGTATGTTATGGTACAATATTTTTTGTAAGAGTAACTGTTTTGGAGATAATTTGATTTACAGAATTGTTATAATTTTGTAAGCAACCCTTAACAGTACGAATAGAGCTCAAAAATTTCTAAGAAAAAGTTTTTAATTCGCAAACAGAATAATTTATTAAAAAATAATTTATGCTTTTATCAACCTTTTGAAAGCTAGTTCGTGATATTATTATCAATGCAGTGACATATCTACTTGTGATTTTACAACAATTCGAAAATTCAGAATGAAAAAAAGAAAAATCATTTTCGTTAATCTTTAACCCTCCATAAAATCTTATACCGATCTCATATTGACGTGTAATTTTATCATTTTATTAAGAACCACAACCTTCATAACGAAATCTAGTTTAAATCTTTCCTAAGCAGTGCTTCATTTTGTCTTCATCCCCTGAACTAGTCCCGCGATCGACGTTACACGACGACGACGAGACATCAGAAACCCCAAACACCCGTCCCATTTACAATCGAATCAATTTAGATCAGTTTAAGGATCGAGATCCACTTTTCTATTTGGGTCACAAGACGATTACGTTTCAAATTCGTGAATTGTGCGCGCGCGCGCGTAATCTGCGCGACTTTCGACCAGCCAAAAGGACGTGCAAGGAGCGCGTGATTGCATAATGAAGATTTAGGATCAACACCGTGGAATTGTCCAATTGTTCTGTTAAAGCGGCGAATGTCGATCTGCAAACGGTCGAGGATCTGGTGAGTTATGGCCGACGGCGAGATTCGGGGTTTTTTCGCATGTTTGGTTTCGGATTCGGTTCGCCGCATGATTGTTTTAATTGGGAAAAAACGCGATTGGTATATTCGAATGTGACGTGTCGCTCGGATTCGGTGCTTCGAGTTTGTTCGAGAGGTTTCGTTAATTTTTATCGGTTCGATGTTGAGTTTATAGTGGTTTGGAATTGTGAGTGATGATATCATGCATGATTAATGTTTGTTTTTTTAATAATTTGATAATTGTCTCATGAATTGTTCTTAGTATAACATATATAATATGTTGTTTGAAACAGATTTAAAGATTATTCTAGAAAATTCAAAAGATATCGTGCGATTTCCTGCATTATCTGTAAGTGATATTTTAACAATTATCGTCAAAATTAAAAAAAAATATATGTTCATTCCACAAAAATGTGTTCGTGACCTTTACTTATCTCTAACTCGTTTCACATTATGAGTTTTTGGAAACTATTCATAATTTCAATATACATTTGCTCAATATGCTTATCTACGTACATTACATGACGTTGATTACAAAAATGAAATTGATATAATAAAACAATTTGAGAAATTCCGATTCATATATTGACTCCATTGAATGATCAAGGGCGAATCGAATGAAACAAAAAAAGTTGCAGACCGCTTCTGACAACGTCACGTTTCGTTGTACAGCAAAAGATTTCAGACGAAAAAATTCGATTATTCGGAGATATGAAAATTGCATTTTTTCGTATTTGAATACATTCATTGGAAAAAACTTGTTTTTTTCGACACGTCGCTAAAAGCTTACTTGGAAAATGTCGTTAATTAACAAAATTTACAGTTTTTTTTTTATTATTGACATTGAGATTTTCTTACGTATTATTTTGATAATTGATAAATGTCTGATTTTCATAATGAATGGCATTGACATTTTTTTATCAATCGTATTATGACGTGTATTCAGTATTGTTCCCTAATTAAAATAACCACAAAAACTTTCATTGCTTACTTTACGAGATTTCGACGAATAATAAAATCGAATTATTTACTTTTTCTAAATCAAAGATTCTACTTGCTATTTTTCGAACCTAGTGAAATCATCTCTGATCGTAGAGGTAGATAATTTCTTTTATAAACATGAAAAGCCATAAAAAAACACACATATACAAAACACCCACTGTTTTCTTATTCCGTACGTACTAAAATTGAGATATATTTGCTGTGTTTGAAACATTCCTTCCATATTTAGAACAATCATTCATGTGATTATTTTTTCTAAATATTATAATGTAACATAAGGGCGAATGAATCCATTGATAAGCGAACGATTTTAAATAGTTTTCTAGTACGTCTATTTGAAATCGTTCCAATTCCGCACAGATTCTTCAGGTTTTTTTATACTATTATTTCTGAAAACATTTACACAAACGAGTAATTACGATCGAGGTCGCCAGCTCGCTGTTTAAATTAGTGGAAAAAGATCATGTGATGATAGAAACTGACCATCTTTAACGGTTTATATACTAGAAGAGCTATTAAAAAAACACTGCTGAAATTTCACGATCTCAACGATTCATCCGAGGAAAAGCGCAATCTTATGTATACCAAATATTTACATAATATTTTCTAGACTTTTTTCAGACGAGAACCGCGAAATGCAAACGGGCCTTGAAAATATTCTAAAACGTGTGTAAATATGCGCAATTCATATTTATCCACAATGCCGATGATAACGTCTTTCTGTGAACTTTTGACTCACACTATGTAAACTGCAGTTAAAGCAAAACAATTTCTCACAGATTAACTGGTCAATTTTTTATGACCTCTGGTTCATAATTTATCTTGGTATAAGATTGAAAGTTGTTAATTGAATATACGTTGTTCGAAAAAATCCTACGTACATGGAAATTGTTATGATAATAATTTTAATCTTTAGACGATTTCTGATTTGTTTATGTGAATAGAATACATATGATTTCAATTGAAAATAATAATTATTATATTTCATGCGGTACGTGATCAAAGTTTGATGAAAATGCACAATCGTGAGAACGCTCGGAAATGCAGTTCCATTTCATTTTTTTTTCATTCTTAAAATACTGCACTTTTACTTTTGTATAATATGAATAAGCTTCCGTTTCAAAAACGCGGCAAATATCGAAAGTATTCTTCACTTTTTTTTTGAGTGGTTTCAAGTTTCATGCCAAATAAATATTTCGAAAAGAAAATCTAATCATGTGTAAACTTTGATATTTCATACATTAGCAGAGTAATCTATGCGAAAATTCATATTTTATGCAAATGTAAATAAAGGTTTATAAGTAATACGTTAATTATAATACATATAAATTATTTATGAAAATAAAAATAGTTTGACACCAAATAGATAATTGGTTTATATAAGATTTTTTCTTTGTAATATTAGTTTATCTAACAAAAATAATTACATTGTTCAAAATTTTATGACCTTAATTGATAAATATTTGATTTGTCTTAAAATATAATGATAATCTATGAAATGGTAATTGAATTTTTTCCTCATCAAATATTTAAATAAAAATGCATATAGGTACATTATCTGTGGGTCGGGGTCACTTTAATCCCAAAATCTAAGTGGGCCAACTGGGCGATGAAGATCTGTGTGCGAACAGATATGTGGGCGTTGCAGCACAATGATAACAATAAATCAAGAAAACAATGAAGGAAACCAGATTTGATTGGACGTCTTAGCAATGATTCCTCTTCACTCACCCTCGTTGTGCGAACAAAATTATACTCAAATCAAAGCCAAAAACTCTATGTTTGTTAAGTTGCATATGTTGCGATACTGCAATTCAGATTTGCATAAACAGGATAATGCTCATCTACCATAAACAACACATTTAACAGTGATGGGTTGGAATCGTTGTATGTATACTATAAATAGCAGATAAATATTGATTTCAGTTTAAGAAATGTTTTCGTATAAATTGGTTATTTAATTTTTTTTAAATGATTCATACACTTTTGTGAATCATAAAAATTCAGAAAGAAATATTAATTTATTAAAGTAAATATAAAAATTTTATGTAATTGCATTTTTTTTTGCATAATTGATGATATTAAAATCACCTGTTATTTTATAATAAACAGATGGTACTAAATAATCATATTGAATTCATTATTTTAAATCATACAATGCAAAATATGTGAACTGTGCGTAATAATACAATTTAAATTTTGTAATTCAATATAAAAGTGTCATTCATAAAATATAATTCAAACTGCAGAATAAAAATGCAATACACATATTTTTATTGCAAATTACTACTTTTTTATTATGAATATGAAATATTTCATCATTTTATATTATAGAAGTATATTCAACACTTTTGCATTCCTCAAAAAATGCATTTGTATTCTCAAAATCTAAAAATATTTGTATAAACAATACAAATAAAATTTGGCACTCATCTACATATTCAATGTGCAAAAGTTCCAATTAACCTAAATTTAACTTCTAAAATATTTCCCAGCACTAAAGATTAAATGTATTTCATTTTCAGATGCAGTCTATATTGTATCACAATTCGAGTGGCAACAAGTCTTTCACGGGTAATTTGAAGAGAAAAGATGTACATAATGCTATTACAATGCATCCTGTAAAAAATCACATAAACATGTACAGAATCGATACATATTTAAAGGTAGTTTTTCTAATCCTTATCAATGCATTATTAAAAACAATATACATATTCAAATATATATAATTACAGAACTTGAAGATCCAACAGCTCAAAGAAGTTCAAATGTCGCTACATCGAGATATATTAGCCGCCGCTAAAGAGCTAAGCGCTTCTTCTACGTTCATTTCGTCTTATTATATAGCTAATTCTGTTCCGTTATATCCATATGTTCGTGGACATCCAAGTTTTTTGGGAGACACAAGTATTTTAGGTAATTTAACTTGCAGTAATATTTACAATTTTTTTGTAATTCATGATCAATTATCTTTTTTTTATTATTATCAGGTGTTGCTCCAAGTTTGAATCGTTATAATCCTACAGAACTAAATAATGTTTTAGTTTGGGATCACATTTCTAAACTGATTTATTCAATAGATAATGCTAATCCCAGAAGACGTATGGAAGTTTCAATTCTTGAGTGTTTAGATGATATAATAAGAGAAGTATGTTATTTTTTAATATATTCAAATCAATTTTAATGACTTTTGATAATCACACAAATTTGAAATATTTCAGTTGATGGAAATTATCAATGGATATTCAAAACAAAGAGGTCGTATAATTGAATTTAAAGAAATTTTATATGGTTACCAAAGGCTGGATCCTATACATGGTGCTGATTATGTATTAGATATTTTGCTAGTCTATAAAAAATATAGAGGTAAAAAAATGACTGTGCCCGTAAGACGACATGTATATCTTCAACAATCATTTACTGGTAAAATAATCTTTGAATTTCTGAACTTCTAATGTTTTATAAACTGCAATTATAAATAAATCCTCTGTATTTTAGATATCAATATTCGAGAAGTACCTCTCGGTGAACCACCTCAAAACAAACCCACAACAGATGAACCTACTCAAAAAGTAGATTATGATATGGATCATGCTTATCCTTTAGAAGACCTCGGTGGAAGTGCTAATAGCTTACCAATTATTAATTTTAAGAAATTTAATGTTCCTATTAGAGGTATTATGAAATTAAGTGAAAACCTACCAAATATATTTAGATCCCATCAAGATGATGATTCTCTCAAAAAGTCATCGAAAAAAATCAACTTTATTTTACCGCTCTCTGGTAGACATGATATATTCGTTAGGTTCATGAAGAATTATGAAAATGTGTGCCTTATTAGTGATAAACAGACTTCTATCATAATTACATTGTATGATGACAAAAAATATCCAAGTGATTTTGAAAAAACAATTAATTTAGTTAATTTGTATTCAAGAAAATATCCATATAGTGAAATCAAATTAGTAAATATAAGTGATTCTCAATTTTCAAGAGGTCTATCTCTCGAAAAGGGAATAGAAAAGTGTAAAGACGATGATTTGCTGTTTTTTATCGATGTTGATATTGTTTTTAATGCTGAATCACTACAAAGGATTAGACTTAACACAGTCAAACAACATACTGCTTATTTTCCAATTGTTTATAGTGAATATGATCCTATGGTAGTAAACAATATTGAATATAATACTGTGAAAAGCAAACATTTTAATCAAAATAGTGTTGTGTCTAGTGATTATTTTGAGAGAAAATCATACCATGATACAAATTCAGTTAATCACATTGACCATGAAAATTCTGATGATTATGGATATTTCAGACAATTTGGTTTCGGAATCGCGAGTGTTTATAAAAGTGACTTTGTCTCCGTCGGCGGCTTCAATACAGAAATAAAAGGATGGGGACTTGAAGATGTGCATTTATTCGAGAAATTTGTTCAATCAAATATTTCGATATTTAGGGCCGTTGATAAAGGCCTCGTTCATGTTTTTCATCCAGTCTACTGTGATAAAAATTTAGATGTAACTCAATATCAAATGTGTGTTGGAACCAGAACCAACACTTTCGGTAGCACTAAACACATGACAATATATATTTTTAACCATCAAGAATTGCTACCGAAAGTGAAAATTAACTCAGATAGTGATAAGTCAAAAGTTGTGCCTTCGAGTAGATAGTTTCTTTTCTTTATTTTGTTACTCATTTTAATATGACGAAACATTTATATTTTTTGAATAAAATATTCGGAATGATTTTTCCTTTTATTTCATGATTGATCTATGAAAAAAAATAAAACTTATTTGAAAATTTTTATTGAAAATTTTGATGTTATTAACAGGTGTCGTTACAATATTATATTGCCATATGAAATATTCAAACGATTTTTTTATGAGAAAAATCTTAATATTTTTATACGTGTAATATTGAAAATATTCTTCATTTATAATTTACTTACATTCACTAAATAAATTGAAGCTATTGGATCTCCAAAGATCACTTTATATGTAACCATCATGAGAGAATCTTCACTTCACTTCACTTTCACTGTCTTCATTGAAAAAAGAAGTTGCATTACCTAATGCCATCATGAGCACCGCATATCGCACATACTTAAAAGACTTCAGATTTTTCATACACGATCCGATTACAAATTTAATTACGTCATGACATCTGTGAATGAATATTATAATTTTTTTTTTCAAAAAATCTGACTTTATGATAATATTTTTGCTGAAAGCGATCAATTTAAATTTGAAAAAATTAGAAGAACTGACCAATTCCATGTAAGGTCCGAGATTCGGATGACCCAAGACCTTTTCCGACTTTGAACAACTTTCGAATCATCCGTTTCTACTACTGTGGGTCGCGACCCTCCACAACTGGTTGTTTATTTCTGAAAAAATATGTAAATTTATATTATACGACGATAACGGTAATTAATGAAATATACCATCGTTAATTATTCAATTATAAATAATATTATACAACTCTTGCATAAGCCAGAGCTTTTTTATTCAACAATTTCATACAAATATTTATTTTCGCATTTCAGCGTATATTACACTAGAAAGTTTATTTTTAAAAACTTCATGAAATTTCGAAAATTTATTTATTCAACGCACGTCTATTCAAAAAACCAAAACCCGCTCAATAACTCGCGACAACCTCCGTCCATCTAACACAACTTTATATGCAAATGCAGCTATTAACGACCATCGAAGTGCATCGATGCAGTTTTCGCAATCGTCACGCATCATCAAACGCCTTTGCTTTCTACGGGACGAAACTGTCTTTTGCAATTGTGCAATTGGCGAACGGGGCTGTGTGTTGCATTGAATCAGTATGCAACTCGGGGGGCATCTTCTCTGCCAGTGAATGTTGTATAATGTGGTCTCTTGGTGGCTCGAATGGTCGTCGATGGTGGTTCGGAGTACATTAGCCGCTGGTGTGTATGTAAATAATTGGTGCGAGATGGTTATCGGAGATGGTTAACTGTCGGTTTTGTTATGGGTTTTGTTTCAAAGGGATATAATGTATTATATAATATGTGGTTTAAATGGGCTGTCAAATTTGTAATTGGGTTGAGGTGATCTGTATCTTATTGTTATAGATATTGAGATTTTTTTATATGAATTTGCTGAAAGTGATGTTATGTGGATAAACTAGTGCTTGATTTTTAATAATTATTCAATTAATATTATCAACAAATAGAACAGAAATACTTTTATTTTTTAAGCAGCTCTCAATGATATGTACCTGAAAAGCTTAAAAATGTCGTTTTTGAGAATCGGTTAAATATCTGCATGTTTGATACATTAATTGAAAGGGCTCTAAATAGAGATTTAAAAAAATATCTGATAACTTTGGCTTTCGTTTCTTTATACGAGAAATATGAAAAGACTAGTTTTCCTTTACTTGAGTATTTTTTGTTAACTAATCGTGCGTTTCTGATAGGTTTTTTTTCTGATATAGATTTTTGTTTTCCCATTTAAGGATTAAATGCATAGTTAACAAACGGAAAAATTGTTTTGTCTGCCATATTACCTTTCATTTAGAAATAATCAGTGCGCAAGCTTTATATTTTATATTTTTTCTTAAAAATCATATAAATAATAATAATAATAACTGAAAAACTATACTTTGGAATAACGTCTGTATGGTTTAAAATGTTCAAAATAATATCACCTATCGTTTCTTTAAAATTTACACTAGACCTTCAGACCATCTGTATATTATATTGGACGAATTATAAAATAAAGATTTTCTGCATATCATTGAATTATTTAATAAAAATCATATGATTATTTTGCAGTCCGTGTATCTTGAGCCACAATCTACAAAACTGACCACCATTTTAGATCCTCAGCTGCACTCTCTTATATGTGACGTCTTCGTCCGTTCACCAAGCTTAATTAAACATCATCAGTTAGTTGCATAATTTGTGTGTGATTTTTTTCTCTATCGATACGGTACATCTTCGATTTCGCATATAGAAAATTGCGGCATCGTTTTATTGAGATAACGTCGAGGTTTTGACCTCTCTAAAAGTGCGTATCGGCCCATTTACCAAAACGAAGACGATTCAAATATTTTACGCTAAAAATACGTTTTGTAATCAATTTTCAACATTGAAATCATCGACAATATTTCGTCAAAGTAAATCGAACGATTCGACACAGCTAAAACGTTGTATGCGTCATACAAAAAAACGTTCTCATATTGCACAAGTTGAATCTGACCTGCTAGAAGTTCGAACATATTTGGCATATATCGGGCATGCTAATAAATCGCAAACAAATTTGGATACACACCATTTTACAATAACGAACCGACTGTAAAACGTTGCACAAATCGAAAAACCTCTCGGATCGATATCGTCGGCCATTGTTTATATTTTATCCGAAAAACTTTATTATAGGCATTCTCCTCACATAGACGAGTATTATTTTTTTTTTCAGTTGCAACACTTCGCCGGCCGAATTGCACACTCGCAGAAGATGACTTTCGATTTTTATTTCGATTTTTTTATATATATATAATACACATACGTATTTTTCATTTCATAATTTTTTTTCACGAATCGGACTCATCTCTTACGACCAGGTTTTTAATGTCAAATATCTAGCTACAGTACGTCACGTAATCAGTCGGTATGTACCGCGAGAAGGCAAATTGCCTTTCTAGCGTTGGTCGGTGCCCAGAATGGTACATTAGTACTAAAAAAATGACCTATCAATCCCGAAATCACACATGTCGGTCTTTAGCTGTAGTGTGTACTCACAACACCTTCGAATTCGTTAAAAACATATGTGTTTACTTTCGAAAATATTCAGAAGATGTACATGTATGATACTGCTTGGCTAATATTGCGCAATGCGCTTTGATAAATCGACATTTATCTGTTGCATTGGATGAATTAAATGTATATTAATCAAAGTTTTGTATTTTGTTGTATGTTCGGTTGAATCGAATTTCGATTGATATTTTTAGAAAAGTTGAATCGTAAATTTTTGATCTTGTTTGTTTATGAACGAAGAAGTGATTGTCAACATTTTAGAATAAATATTTTTGAAAGTCTGTTTATTTGCATTATTTTTTCTCATGCGCCATCTGTACTTTTTGCTGAACAAAATTTCACAACAATTTAAAATAAACAGTTCCCACTTGAATTAAATTATAAAAATAAACGTATTTTCAGAAAAAAAATGTGTGACCTAACATTGAATAGTCTCCATCTATTCAACCAACTGTACAATTTGAACATGCGAAAATTTCTAATTTCATAAACGTCCTTCGCCCGATAATCGTCCAACACGAAAAGATCAAGACATTAGCCCAGATATATAATATACTAACTATTGAATCATTTTTTACGACAGTTATCAAATTGCACTTTCGCGACCCGAATACGAAAGGCGCATTACTTTTCGCCTCTATAAAAATAAATACTCTATACGACGAAGATGAGCCACTCGAGAAAATTCGATAAATCTGAAGTTAGAAAGGTCGACGAGTCTGCGAAAACAAATTGAGCACGCTTTTACAACCCTTCACTTATGAAATTGCAATTACTACGGTCGGTACAAGTAGCATATATGATGCTATCGCCCTTGAGCCGATTCAGCCTTTTTTATTTTATTTTTCAATTTTTCGGCGAATTCAAAGTTCATCGAAAGCGAATCGCTTTATTTCGGTGTGTATGTGCGTTTTTCCAAAAGAGATATTGGCACATTAAAGAATCGATGTTTGATTTTTATATTTGAGCAATGCATTTTGCATGAAACGCGCATGCAGACATTTATATAATGGCAGGTGATAAAAAATGACGGCTTCTGCATATTTAAAAGAAAACAATGTTTGCAAATTAGAAAGATTCCGTTTTAGAAATTTTATTGGAAAGAAAAAACTCATTTCAGAACGTATGAAATTGTTTAGATTTGTTAATTAAAAAAAAAAGATTTGTTTTTTGATTTGAAAAAATAATGTAAATTATTGATCGATGTATCGTTTTTTATATTTGTTACAAAAATTATGTGTTTTCTGACTCATGATACGCAAATTTCGATTTGAAAACTACGTCATATTTGCATAATTCACAATTGGCAAATTATTTTCGTTTTGAGGCCACCGAAATGCGATGATGGTTGTTCAGAAGGCGTTCGAACCAAAACGATCATCATATTCGTGTCAATCACGACACAATATTTAATTTAACACTCAAACATTGTACATATAATATTTATTTTCATAATAGGCGTTTAATTGTCGTAATACGATAATGTCAAAATTCCGATGGTGTGTTTATTTGTTTATCGAAATCGGGGGCATTGTTCGTGAAATCTATTAGAAAAAGCTTTATTATGCAACGTCCTTTCCGACGAAAAAGTTTGTTATTACAAAAGGAAATCGCTAATTATGAAGAGGCAAATGCACACCGGCATTATTAAGCATTGTTACTCTAATTTTTTGTGATTGTAAAAAAACACGTGTGGGTGAAAGAGGTCAAAATGGATGCATAGGTGGGCTCTAGGCGATTTCTTAATGACCTGCTTTTTTATGTTTTTAACGATTTTCATACACGAATGCGTATATTGAATTAGGCACTGCATGAATATTTCGAAATCTGTAAACTTTCATACTGAAAAAAAGTTTTTTGTTCGTTGTGAGATATTGGCTTTGTTTTGCAGTTCTACAATTTTTAATTATTGCTATTGAAATCCGTAATAGGTGTTAAAACTGAAAAAAAATCTTTAAATGTTAACGACCTTTCACACAAATTTGTGAACTGTACAAAAAATCAACAAAGACATTTAAATGTAGCAAAAAATTTCGAACCATCCGTATATGAAAAATTAATAGATCTCGAATCACTCTAACGATATTTGATAAAAAACATATGAATACAACCCTATTGAATAATGATTTCAAATCCGGATGTCTAAAATCACGGTATTCCCAATAGAGACATTCAAATTTAGACTAAAGTACTTTAGATTTTTTCAAAGTTTACTTAATGGTTATAAGAACTTCGTTACAAAAGAAACTTTACATGATTTTTTGCAATGTTTTTATTATACATAATTACGGACCTCTCGTCCATAATTATACTCAAACTTTTTTATCTAAAATCATCCATTTTTTATGATCAAGGTGATTAAGATCGAATCATAATTCAGTTAAATATTTCAATCAATTGAATAAAGCGATACTACATCAGACCGTTCATTGCGATCATCGCAAACAGGTCATAACCCCAAAGTACCTATTCATCAATCGCTTCCAAGAGAATCCAATCTGCACAAAAATCCAATCTACTCTCATCCATTGGATAACAGCCGATAGAATGGTGAAAGTCATCCCATCGCGGACTCCAGAAGACGACGAAGAAGCAGCATCAGCGACTAAACAACATTCGAACGGATGACTTTCGATTTTGACCATCGAGCTCAATTGTCACGCGACCTAACATCATAACAGCTCTTCGGCGACCAGTCGTACTACTTTCGGACATTGTCCAAGAATTAGCATCAGAATTGGCAATGGTCAATTGGCTTTCACCGGCTATCGATTTTTGCACATGTTGAAGGTCGCGCGCAACATTTGTTTGTTTCGTTGATCGATAAACTTTCAAGGGGACAATTTAATAAAATTAGCGTGCATTAAAAAAATGATAATAATGTATACATTTCGCACGAGCATTGAAATGTGGGCATTTGAAATAATATTTTCACCTTAAAACGAATTAAATTAAATACCAACCGCGTGACCATTATTCTCAAATTTCATAATAGAATTAAATTGGAACAAAGTCTTAAAATATGATTTCAATAAAAATTTGAACAAAACCAAACGTTGACAGTTGTATTTTATCATATGTGGAAGAATACTTTATTTTGATGACGTTGCCACCTCTCGATCATTTCAATGCACAGATTATTTTTTTTATTGCTCGTTTCATATTTTTTAATGCTCACTTTATGATGCACAAAATTTTTCATTACACACTACAAATAAAATAATGCTCAATATGAGATTCTTTAATATACCAAAAATAATACTCATCGTACATTATTTTAATGCAAAAGTAATTCGTTTTAAGGCACAGTCTTCATTTTTTCAATGCACAGTTAAATCACACTCAGTTTGAATCATCTTAAATTTTATAAGAAATAAACACTCAATTAAAAGCAAAATCAAGAAGAGCTATAAATACTTCTTACGTCGTGTGAACCGGAATCGAGTTTGAAAGCGAAAACGGACGCTTGCAATTATTTACATAAATGCGCGAAATTTTTACACACATTTTGATCCGATGACCCAAAAGAAGACAGTGCGAATTTCGCACCGGGTTGCATAAAAGGCATTGTTGTTGTTTCTTCTTCGAAACTGTTCCTGCATCAAAAGTGGTAATTTTGCGTTTCGCACGCCGATATAAATAATGAAACGGTCCCATGAATAGGCGCCGAGACGGTTCATTAGCATATCAAAATATCTGTCGCAATGGAGAAATAAAAAATCGAGTTAATTCATTCGAATTCGGTGATTTAATATGCGGCAATGGCAATAAGGAAGATTGTTTTCGAATACAATACGCTTGTTTGGGCTTTTGATTTTATGCGGTCGTAAAGTTATTTTATTGACGATTGTAAAATGATTGTTTGAAATCGGTTTATTTCATAATTTTAATGCCATAAGATGATTGATCGGTGATTGAAAAAAACTAATTTAATCTCGGGTAATACGAGAACATTTTTTCATTTATTTCTTTAATAAATCAGTATGATTTAATGGCTCTATTTAATTATTAACAATATACAAACATTCTTATCTTTCTTTCTTAACCCGGTAATAAATGATTCCGTTGAAATTATCTCAATGCAAAAATCCAATTAAGTTATCTTTTTCAATTTGTTCAAGAATAATCATTCCATTCATAGCAAACAAAAGATTCATAAAATACATACATATACCTCAAAAACGAGCATCATCATATGAATAAATTAACTTAAAAACTTTCATATCAAATATATACATTACATTGCATTGTTTCGTTTAAAAAAAAATAACATATATCAAAAACTAAACCCTGCACAACAGACTTGGCTACGAACACTACACGTGATAATTGCCCAAGTCATCATGATTATCAAATACGCACCGACAGACAATAGTGAAGATTTTGCAACAATTTGTTAACACACCAGACGTGCGGACAACACAATGAATCGTTCGAAATCTTTTCCATCGTAGAATTTTCACTGTTAGGAAGTCGACGGAGTCTTCCGCTACCGCATACGAGGGGACAATTTTTCGCCGAATCGATCGTTATGCGACGGTTGGTTTATGAAAATACCGTTTTTAAAAGATATTGAAAGTGAATTGTGTGTAATAAAGGAATTAAGCGGTCGCTTTCTTCGACCTTTGGTTGCGGAACTGCACGGCGACATGACTTGACCGCCGATGTGAGTGTAGTTTTGAAATCGGTCATATCGCTCGATATTAAATTGTTGTCATTTGATAATATTAGTGTATATGAAAATGGAAAATATAAATTAATATATAAGTCAATGTATTGAATGAACTAACTATTCATTTTTTAAAAAATGATGTGAGAATCTTACGTTATTATTAAAAAAAAATTCAAATATTTTTGCCATCGAAAATTTTACGGTTATTAATCAAAATAATTTACATCTATTATAAAAGGAAAATAGGCATAGAATCGTAAATTTACATTTGTTATGAGGCATCTTGTTTACAATATTAAAATAAATTCGTCACGATTACATATAAATTAGCAATCAATTCTGATTTTATTAACGACTTTTTCTTCGAAGAGAAATTTTCCATATTTCAACACACTATACGGATCATGATAAAAACTAAACTTTGCCAATCTTTTATTAAATTTGAAAAAAAAGTTTTTTGATATGTTTTAATATCGTGAAATCCCGAATTTTGAATGATTTATTTAAAAAATATTACATAAAGCAATATTTAACATTATAATAATGCAATTCAACTTGTATGCACAAATCTCTATATTAAGTAGAAGTACAAATTTTGTTTAGAAATTTATCGCATTATTTACATATTCACCACAGCTGCCGAAACGCATAAAATAGTCTAATGCAATAATTGCGCACAAATATTACACCACATATCTAAATAATACGCGTAATGTGTGCAAAATGTCTCTTAATAGATACTACAGCTGTCTTTTGTACCGTATATAAACAAATTCAACATATTGTAATATAAGAAATCATTTATATCGCAACAGTAATTTCATAAATTCCATTTATAAACTGCATAGATGTCTGTAATAATAAATAACAGTACACATACACTGTGTATTATTTGAAATCGACTTTGTATTTATTATTATTTAATTTTTCATTATTTGGGTAATTGTTTAGAATGACATTACATAAAAACTATTTGCATAGGAAATTTTAAAATAAAACCTTGAAAATTGGCAATAAAAAATCACTTATGTCGGTTGTCAATATGATAAATACCTTTGACGATTTTTCCATACAAATTCTATTGTATAATAAATGAAGAATGTCACTCAAATCCATCACACATCGGGATTCCCCTCACCTTGACATTCTATAAACCGTTTATATGTAAACATACGATAAAATCCAAAAAATCACCTGCACAATCTTCTCATTTACCTCGTATCTTCGGGTCAATAGTGAAACCAACTATTATATATTATGTGACTTTGTTACGCGTTTCGTTTCGTGATAGGCCGTTATGGTTATACGTCCAGTGAAAGCTCACCTTCGGAAATGAAGACGAAACTGGTAATTTGCCTGACCGACGATAAAAACAAAACATCTGAATCGTGACAACTTTGCCATATCGAATTTGAATGATCGGGTCGGAAGTGCGGCGCCCTAAAGGCGGTAAACCGGCGATTATCTAATTATTTATTTTCGGAATATTTTTTTTCGCTCATTAGAAACGTCCGACGATGACGTCAAAATTATCGCTGAAGTGTTTGGGTGTGTAAAAAAAAGATTTGGCATCGGGTGAAATGTTAATTGCTTGGATAGGGTTAAACAACTGGCGATCGACCTCTTCGTGTGATAGTCGTTGAACTCGCTTGGTGAAGGTTTGCACAATTTCAACGGAGATCATCAAAATGCGCAATGATCGATTAATGAAAAAATGCTGTTTTGACGGTTAAAGCCTTTCGTCGCGCGTATTCCGAAAGGCTTTTAACATTGTGAGTGTTCATCGAAATTAAATCATGACCATTCAAAATTGCCCAATCTTGTCAAATTCTTCGATAGCGATATTCGCTCACTAAATTATCTGTTAACTGTCACTTTTTTATGTGTGATGCGTAAAAAATATTTCAAATAATTTTAATACTGGTTTTTTAATTTATTTCGGATGAGCAATGATGATTTAGTCGATTTTCAGCAATTGATATAACGTCTTTTATGGACAGATAAATTACGTTAATATTATTTGAAAGTCGATCGTGACCGTCACGAATTTTTTTATCAACATTTTTTGGTGTATTCAAAAGCCTAGTGATGATAACATAAAGAGGCTTCAAATATTTTTAACTTGCCTCTTATTTTTTTCTCAAACGTTCAATTTTTCATTGTCAAAATAATAATATAAAATTAATGTGTCATATAAATCGTAAAATTTATACTCAATATAAAATTTTGGGAACGTTTCAAAATCACATTCGACATAAAACGATACGGATACGGTAACAGGTATAAAACATTCACACAATCACCTGTACCATAAACAAACCTCCCAAATAAGGACTCGCTAGGATTGCGAGGTCCATTCTAACTTTGATTCGAGGTCCAAACGGAGAATTCTCATTCTAGACATACCTGATAGTATTACGTAAAGGTGGCTCTCTAGATGCTCCGTCTTGTTCGAATTGCACAAGAAACAACAACAGGAAGGGATTATCGCACTCTTTCGCCCGGGTCAAACGTCACGTCGACGGTCTCCCGGGTATTGTGCAACTGTCTTGCAATGGTTCTCAAACTGTTATCGTTGGACGGCAAAATATGCAAAACATTAAAATAAAATGCTTAGAATGCATTGAATCATTTTATAATATCTCCTATTTATATATAATAGCGGATTTCTGTGTGTGTGTCCGTCTGTACGTCTGTGTATCTGTTCGATGACGCTCGCGAATTTTTTGCGAATATGGTCTTTATATGCGTATACGGTAAACGTCTATAATATGATGCTTATTATCTACTGCCTCTGGCTTTGCCTACATGTCGTAATTGTGACAATAATAAATGAACTGGTTTTAATATT
>JAOXNN020000021.1:7809242-7839488 GCA_028571205.2 Hydropsyche betteni
GGAACGGTTATAAAATATTTTTGCATAGATTTAATTTTTTTATATATAATTACGTAATTCACAACCGATGTTATTAACATCGGGCCTATATACTAGTTATATAATAAATCTAAAATATATATTGTATCAGAATGTTTTTATATCAATATAAATCTTTACGTTCTATTGTTTTTAATTAATTAATTAAAAACTATTGTGGCAATGATGTATGTAAGAAAAAGATCTTTTCAATCCGAATTTAATGACTTATTGTTAATTTCAAAAATGAATTAGTATTTACGCCATATTCTTCAATGAACGTGCTTAAATTTAAATTAGCTTTTATTATCATAGTAATCGCACGTTATCGACTTGGTTGAAAAATTCGAAATAAAAAATGAAAGATTGATCCACTCACAGAATACACTCAGCGATACGTTTAAAGTGTGTACAAATATTTCGACAACTGTTGATCAAGAATTGAAGAGCATTCCATTTGAAAGATGAAAAATTCAGGTGCGTCGATAAGTTTAGAAATTGCTTATTCGTGACGCACACAATAAAAACATAATTTACATACGTATTAAATTTTAAATGGTTTGTTAATCAATTATAATAAATTATTGCGTATGAATATGAATCAATCATTCATGCTTTATTGAATCACAACAATTACAATAAATTTCGATATGCATCATCGAGCAAAAAGATGCGTCAAGATTGCGAATCGACGCCAAAAAATATTAACGAGACGGGTCGTTTTTGCTTATGCCGCAATTTGAAACGAGACTTCTTAAATAATAAAAAGGCTAATCGTTCCACAAATTACGACATCGAATATTTTTTTTATGTAAATGCGAATTTTGATCCGTTTAAAATTTGCGTATATCTTTGGGCGACTGTATAAAATTTTCCCATCTTTATACATTCGTGAGAAGAAAACCCATTGTTAATCTATTCCCGAGATACCTTCTTTTGAACGGATTATTTTCACTTTTTAAAAGTGAAAATAGTTTTTAAAACGAGTTTTATATTCGATCGGTTCATCTGAATAATTGCTTCTCGAGATTTATGGATTTATCGTCGGGCTTGACCTTAAACTCGTAATTGGGGATTTATATAATTTAAAATTTTCCGATATACCTACGTATTTTATAGCTTTCTAACGAGTAATTGGGTTATCCGTTCCGAATAATTCAGACGGAATACACGATAAAGTGAATTGCGTAATTTTTAATACCACGATTTAACCGTGTGATTGTAGCACGGAAGTTCGAATATTTATATTTGTGTTGCACAATTTTAATTGTCCATAATAAGTGTGCTAAATGCACGTAGATGTGCAAGTAAAGAACCCCATTTTTTCGAGTTTGAAGTTTCCCCGCTCGTTGATGTTTCTGTAATGTAGTGCGAATTTTGACAATTTATCGCAATTTAATGTTTTTACAGTTTCGTTTTTAAACAAAAACACAATGGAAAAATAATTCAGATCATAATCATTAAGAAATGCCTTAAAATAAGTTTCCTAAGTTGAAGTTAACGAGGATTTAATTGACCCGGATAATAGTAATAAAATTAATTCAAAATAAATGCATAATAATTCATATTATACTTCCAAAAGTACTAAATTATTATTTTTAAGTTCTGATCTACTTACATATGATTTATAACCGACAAATATCGATTGTGTGTTTGAAATTTCTATCAACGGATTGATTTATTCGAAAGAGACCATTAATTAAGTATCCGAGAACTAACGGAAACCTTATAAATTGAGCAATTTTAAAAATATTAAGAAAAAGTTTATTCGATACGAATTTAATAGGAGCGTTTAATGTTATATTGCCACAGCGAATTTGGCATTCATTCGATGCATTACGATGGCATAACAGTTTGGACAAATTACGGCTACCGTTAAGTCACATATGTGATTCAGCTGATTTTTCACGTCTAATAAGCATCACACTAACATCATTTGGCAACATAAAAGTGCCATTTTTTCTTCTTTGGATCTAAAAAAGTGAACGTCGAATCAAAGGAAAAAATCCTCATCAAACAGAGACAAATTCGTGATATGACCATTTAAATTTTATAAAACCACACCACTAAGGACACTAAGAATGAAAAGATGCGATCATTATTTTGCGAAAATTATGTAGACGACCTTTGAATTTTTTAAATAATAAAAAAAAATATTCTCACCGCCATTCGATGCACGTTCTGAATGGTTTATTTCATTAATTTCATAAAAATTTATAAATAAATACAATTTTCAGAAGTCTATATTGTATTTCAAGTTATGTAATATGCTTGTGATTCTGTATATAGAAAAAATCAATTTGTATTTCTTAAAAATGTATCACGATCCGCAAAAAATGATTAATTTCATGTTGGCCAATCAAAACATCACCAATCTTGATCGATCTCGAAACTGAACTTCAATGGAACCAAGACATAGAATATCAAACGAAAGTGAACGCAAGAGTTAACATTCGAATCGGTTCAATTGTCCGACAAGTGGGTTAGCAGATTCGACGACGCCCACAATTACGTGCTGTGTAAGCTCGAACGCGCGAAAATTACAACTCACCATAGAATTCAAATTACGCGCCTAGAATGGGATATTAGATAATAATTTCGAGATGTTCTCGATTCGTGCGGACGTATGAAATAGGAAAAACGGACCCGATATTCGAATAAGTGGTTGAATTCCGGTCGTATGAGTTGAAGGATTTATGTAATTTTGTCGAAAAAAACGGTCATTGATATGTAATAGGACTTGAATTTTATTGCGCTGAATCTTGTTAACATTCTTGTTAACATTATGTGATTGTCATATGTTAATAAAATAGAACAATTTTTTTTCCGATCGTGCGGAATTACATATTATTTTGCAAGTTGAATAGAAATATTATATCAGAAAATTGCATCAATTTTAGAGCGGCCTTCAAATCTCAGACGTTAAATTTGGTTAAATTTTAACGAAAGATGTGCAACACAAATTATTTGAACGTATGGCAATTGAGTTAATATTGTAATTATCTCTCGTGAATACGAAGTTAACCTAATGTGGTTCTATTACAAAAAAACATAACTCACCTTGAAACATATAAGTGGTTTCGGCGTTAATCTTTAATCAAAGTCAAATCGACGAAAGCTCTACGGACGGTTAACATTTCGAATTCAACTTATGCAATTTTTTTGAATAATTTATTTGCTGAAATTTCAAATAAATTCGTATATTTTCATGAAAAAGAAAGACTCAGTTTCATTTTAAGAATGTTGCTTACATTGACTTTTGACATACAAAGGTCAAATTAAAATATAATATTATAGTATCGTAATATTTCAGGAGATTTTACTAAACAATTATATCCGATTTAAAAATAAATATTTTATCTGAAATATTAACTGAGTTGTGAAATTGAATCTTCGATGATTTTTTACATCATTATTTCAGTTCTTTACTAATAAGAATTATTTTTTTTTATGTAATATTTTTATATGCTTCACATTAAATAAGGAAGAGAACTTATGATTAAAATGATAATAAAAAATACTTTCACAAATGAATGTTTAAAAAAGGAAAATTTTCATAATATAAAAAAAACTTGATTTTAAATAAAATTAATTTATAATCACTGGAAAAAATATACATTGAAAAAAAAACACTTAAATAGGAATCATCAGAAAAAAAATTATGAAATAAAAAAAAATATATTAATTTAGCAAAGATACCAATCGATAGACCACACACAAAACCCAACAATAAACAAACATTTTCAAAGTCCACCTCAAACCAATTTTTAACAACCAACACCGTTTCCAACACATCCAAAGACCCCCCCCACCTCGACCACACAACCCAAAAATTCTAAAAAAAAAAAACCCATCAACTCACACACGCCACTCAGCTTAAACTTTGGCATTGAATACACCGGTTGCGCAACCCGGTCACTTTTACCCCGCACACCCACCCAACTGACCGTCGGCCCGAGAAAGAGCAAATTCCACCAGAGAATTTGCCCCCCCACCCGAAAGCCTCCGTGGAAGAAGCTCCCCATATAAAAAGGCGCACTCTTCTCTTCGACGGCGCACTCTCTCACCCCGACCGACAGTCGCATCGCATACGAACCATGAACAGATTCACCGTGGTAAGTGTGCCGATACGCCTGAAAGCCTGAAAGCCCGAGGGCCTGAAAGCCTCCTGAAAGAGCCGTGGATTCCGTGTGTTGTTCGAAAGTGATCGGCGCTAGTGCTTTTGTGCCGGACGCGTGTGTAGTTCGATTGGTGACCCCGTTGCAGCGTTAACGGATCGTTTTTTTTTTTAATGTATAATATATTGATAAACGGTATTTCGTTATTTAGTATGTGTAGTATTTGATATTTATAAAAGATTTATAATATATAGAAATGGCTTATATTGATTTTGGATAGGTTTAAAAATTATTAAAACGAAATAATAGTAGTATATAAGCAATTTGCATTCTGTTTTTTTTTTTAATATTTAATTATACGATTTCGAAAGAGTGATGGATAATTGAATGTTGTATATGAAATTTAATGAAAATCGATGTAATGTGGTTCGTTTTTGAATTTGCAGTGTGCTTTGGTGGCCCTTGTGGCGTGCACCACCGCCGAGCCTCCATCTGGCTACAACTACAATAGACCATCAGGAGGAGGTGGCTCGTTCGGTGGCGGATCCTTCGGAGGTGGATCCTTCAGTGGAGGAGGAGGAGGCTTGATCGGAGGAGGTGGATACACCGCTGTCAGCTCCGGTTACCAAACCTCAGAGGGACAACAAGTCGACCCACAACTCTTGGAGCAGATCAAGCAGATTCTTCTCAGAGAAGAATCCCAATCTGGCGGTGGTGGAGGAGGCGGATTCGGAGGTGGACACGGAGGCGGAAGACCATCTTCGTCTTATGGAGTACCCTCGTCTTCTTATGGTGTGCCATCGTACAGCTCCAGAGTGGTAGGAATCGATTTGGAAGGAGTCCGTCAAGCTCTCCAAGTTGCTCAATATGAACAACACGGCTCCGGAGGATCCGGCGGTGGATACCCCGCGGCACGTGCCCCATCAGGCTCATACGGTGCCCCTTATTAAACCCATCCCATCCCATCATCCCAATCCCATAAAATCCACTCGACTCATAGGGAGCCTTTAAAAGCCAATTTCATTTGTAAATTCGCTCGGCCAGAATCAGAAGCGGGTTTAATGTATAGAAGTTACCAGACCGAATCTATATATTGAAATTGTTGCGATTGGATTTTAAAGGCTCTTATATCCCTCGATCATTCCCATTCCGCCCGATTCATGCATTCATTGCAATTGTATAAAGCATTTTATTTTTTATTTTATTATTATTTAGTATAAGTTTTGTATTTATATTATAATTAAAAAAAATAGAAAATACATTTTTGCCACCGTTAAATTTGATCTTTTTCTTTGTAACAATGAAAACACGAGGCGCCCAATGCTTTCTCTCCTACACAACTCTTCGCTACTTCCCAGACATCAATTATTGTATCGGAATATTCGTGTGCGAGGAGGCTCTTTCTCTCGTGGCTTTTACCTGTCATTTTGATGGGTTATCTGATCTAGAGGTTTATAAACATGGATCGAAGCTATGAGAATCCACCGAATGCCAAGAATGAAGTATGTTATTATATTCGCGAAAGTGGCATAAGTATATTGTTGCGGATGGACTGTTGAAACAGTTGCACAACGATTGCATTTTATGACTTTCACTGCGGACGTCCGCAAAATCTATGAATGTTGAAAAACTGACTATGATTTTTATTTATGTAAGTATTTAATGCAAGGTCGACGTATGCTCGTGGGTCGTTAAGTTTATTGTTGCAAAAAAATCGATTTGCATGATTTTCATATGCAAATTAGATATCATTTAAGTGAAAGTATTAAGAGATCGTTTTGAGAGTTTTAAAGTGTTGAATAAATATATGAAAATTTAATAAAAATTCACATTCTTTTCCTATTACGTATGAAGACGTAATTTCTTCAGATTCGTTCTATAATACTTAATAAAAATATTCGTTCTAAATACATCATGGATAAAAAATTATATCACGCGATAATTTTTTTAACTATTATACAAAAAAATTGAATTATACAAATATGTCGTCTTATATTTTCAAATCCGGTTTGATACGACACTTGTAATACTTATTTACACTTTTTTATGGAAGGGTAAAATATTCATCGAAAAATATCTGACTAGCTTTTGAGTGATGGACAAAGTGAAGAATTCGGTGACAGCTTTTGAAGTTAGAGAAAGTTCATCAATAACTTTTCTTACTGAAGGTTGCGTATAATTTAAAGCTTCATTGTTGTACTTGAATGGACAACCATTGAATTTGAATTCAATTGCACCAAAGAAAGCTGCAACTAAGTTAAATTCAATGAATATTATTTTAATTATCGAGAATATATACGAAAGATTTATTTTATCGTCAAAAGCAAATAATAAAATTAAGTTTAAACTATCTATACCCATCAGTGACAATTTGAAGATTACTTTTATTTAAAAAAACTTTCTATATAAAAATTATTTGATTATTTTTATTTAAACATATTTAATAGTATTTGAAGATATTCAATCATCTAACAACAAACATAATTCGCCAATAATGCTCAAAAAAACAGCGAATTCGAAAATTACACCAAAAACGACAAGTACAATAATCAATAGTTCTAATAGAAAACTAAATATGTATTTATATAACAATAAAGTGTAATTTCCATGAAAATCAGCATCCATTGTTAAGGCGATTTTAAGGTTCGCGTGCGAGCCGCTCGCGTCAATACAACGACCTTATGTCACAAATCGAGATGCGCACACACACACATCATATTTTGTGAAAGTTTGGGAATTTTTTCTTTTTATAATGAGGTCGAACAATAGCCTCGCGCAGTACAAGAAATTAATCGTTCTCGCCTCACGAAAAATCTTGACGGAGAACAAACTCTTCGTGCGTGGAACGAGTGCACTCGAACGGTCGACAAACATATTAGTCGCTTTCGAAAGGGGTCGAGACATCGATTGTGACACCTGGATCGGTGTTGGACATTTGTTTAAGATCTGCAGTCGTTTTGAAGATTTGCAAGTGCGTAATTGAAGGGGGATTCAAGGAAACGCACTTGGTTTTGATATTGATTGTGTATTGCGGAGATTTGGTTGATTTTTTTTGATCATATTTGATTTTTTATTGTTTTTACTAAAATTATACAGTTTTCATCGATGGTTTAGTTTCAATGATTGCTTGAGTTATTATGCATCAATCGGTGCCATCTATATATGGATGATTTTACGTGCTATAGTTCTAAAACCATTTAGAAGGAATAGTTTTTTTTTTTTTGTACATTTCGCTTGTCACTGCAAAGTCGTATACTTAGATACTTATACGATACTTATACTTATATAATACTTAGATATAGTCGTATACTTAGATACTTAAAATACTTAGATTTTGTATAACAAAATTTTCATTCAACAGTAGATGTAGTAAGGGCTGAATATAACGATAAAACTATGTATCTTGAAATCAATTTAGTTTATTAAATGTTTGTTCAATTTTTTCTACTTTTTTACAATATTGTCAAAGCACTCCAATGTGACTATTGTAGAAAGGCAATCTTCTCGAGAGTGTGGGTGCTATTTTTGCCGAAATTTCGAAACTGACGATCAACGTGACCACGTTTTTTTCTATCTCCGTAAAAAAAGTTCGTGTAATTATTACCATGTGCGTACTTAACAAGATTGCTGGCAATCTTTGGCCTTAACTAAATATTTTAGAAAAATGCTCTTTCGAGCTTCCTTCATTATTAATCGTACATGATTACTCTTTCATACGAGTGAAAAATATTTAGCAAACACTTACATCGAGTATGATACGGAAAAATAAAACTCATAGAATTTTATTGCATGAACGTCTGACGTAAGAACTAAAACATTTGTGCTATGGAAAATCGCGAAAAGTTTTGAAAATCACAATAACGTTGTAAATAAATTGAGTAATTTATGTTCCTTTTGTGAATTTATAACTTCTTTGTATACAACAAACGACAGGTCAGTAAACACACTTTCGCACAAAAAGCAACACATCCGTCCAACCAGTTAAATAATAAACAAAATAACCGTCCCACTGAACTAAATAAATATTTTTATCCGTCTGCCGTGCCGTCTCAGACCGAGTTAGGTCATAACAGGGGATATATTGCGCAACGCCGCCATATTGTAATGTGCGAGAAGCGTTCGTTATTCCGGTACGTGCTACATACACATGGCTGGGATGAAAGTAACGCACGGTCACTTCCTGCACGAGAGAAATGGACGTGCTCGTCTATTAATTATCGCGGACGATGGTGTTTTTGCCGCGTAACTTCTTTGGTATGGTCGGGTTTGTGTTGTTTTGAAATATGGTGTCGATGGTGAAAACCGGAGGAATATGACTGAAGAAAAATTTAGTTTTTTGATGTGTGATATTGGAATTGTGTCGTTATTTAAATGGGTTGAGTTGATGCAAAAAGCGTGATACCCAATCACTGTTTTTCCTATGAAAACTAAAAACAATGCAAACGTGTAATATATTTTTGGATTAAATGTTATTTCATTAATAGAAAATTATTAAATAATGAAAAAATCGGTTAACTGAAATGAAAAATGTTACATGAAAAAAAAAATCTGTAGTTACATTCTTATTAGAAAAATTAGTAAAAATATTTTCTATCAATTTTGATTGTGTTTATAAATTATATATTCAAAATTATATTATTTGTTATTTAAAAGTGGTTCGAGCGAAAAGTTCATTAATAAATATATGATATTAAAAAATATAAATTTGTGGGTAAATATATTCGGTTGGTATATAGTTAGTTAGATTATATATAATATGAATAGGTAGTAACGTAACGTGTTTATGTAAAAATTTAGATGGAATGTAAAGAAATTAAAAAAGTGCTTTATATTCAATTGCATGATATTTTTATAAAATTCTTAAAAATTTTGAAATTCGTACAAAAATAAATTAAGAAAAAGTTAAATTTTCAGTTAAAGAAATTCGATTAAACTAATTTTAAAATGAAAGATGATTTATTTTTGATAGATTATCGTTTTTTTTGAGATATCAAGATTTTAGTATATTTCAACAGGAACTCAAAGATATGAAACGATTAAATATGTATTCATTGAGAAAGAGATCAATGCGCGATAAATAAAAACCGAGATTGGGCGGCACCTGAAGTTCTAGCGATAAATCAAAAATATACAAGCGCGGGAAAGTGCTCGATAACATCGATTTTTCATCGACAATCAAATACGATACAACGCCCGATATACACCACAAACGAAAACTTTCGTCGATTTTCAACAGATTCAAAAAACAATCTCGAGAACGACCTTACGTAGTCGCGACTTTTTTCAACGCGGCTCTATTCTCTCGTCTTGCACATCTTCAATTAACTTTCACTGTTATATGAGAATGGTCGTCGTGCGATTCGAAAATGTGACCGGTCATCTTGCGAAGGCTTCGACGTGAGCAAAAAAACAATAAAAAACCACGGAAAAAAGCGCTATTTGGCGAATTTCCCGACGGATCGTCAACGCGCATAACAATTCGCGCCGACGTTCGGACAATATCCGTTTTCGTAGGAAAAAAAGGCGATTCGGGCGATTTTGCACACAAACGGCGTTTTGTGCAGTTTTCACCGAACAATGCATCTGTAATGTGTGCAGTATTTTATCGATAATATAAATAAAAGAAGTCACGCCGGCGGTGTTCCGAAATCGGCGTTGTGCAATGGCCGTTTCTCGGAATTGGCGAAATGGCGGTTTGAAAAATATTTGCACATATCTTTGTCGGAAGGTTGTGTATGTACTTTGAAAATTTGGATAGTCTCGGCGGGGAAATTGAAGTGAAAGGCGTTGTTTTAATGACGATTGTTTTCGAGAGGTCACATATAAATGAATACATGATATCGGTAAGGTCTCATTGTGTTATTTAGAAACACTTTCTAAATATAATATTTTTTGTATTTTATTTTTCATATTATTTATATGATTTTTTTTAATTATAAAATTATAATTATATGTTTAAATATTATATTTATGCATTAGTAACGACATCTTCAGAATTTATCACAAGTAAAATAAAAGTACGTTTAACTTCAGAAGTATTATAGATGACCAGACGTTTGCCCAAAAACATAATTCGCGAAAAGATTCCAAATTAATATTAATTGGATTATTTATTCGTCATATAGTCTTCCAATCATACTAACAATGAAACGTGTCGTGTGTTTTAATGTCCTTTGGGCAAACTTTACATTAGAAAAAATGTTGAAATTACTTTATTGGTTGGATTATTTATTACTAGTCGTATTTTTTTGATAATATTAATCGAGATCTCAATCTGATTTGAATAGTTATAAATCTGCGAAATTATAATTTGTTTGTGATGGTCGTTGTGTGTTGTATGAAGTATTTAGACCAAATCAAATGTCAGTTGTTAAACGTCATCGAAAATGTTCACGCTTTGGAGTCTTTTTGAAGCCTCACTTCTCTGTCTAAATGCTATTTGTATACTCAACGAAGAAAGATTCTTATCTAAAGGTTTGTGATTTTCGCTAATTTATAATAAAATTTTTATTATCCATAATAGTATTTTGTAATTGGTTAGAATTATTAATTGAAAAAGGTAATAATAGTACAAGTAATATTTTCAAATCATCTTTGTTTTCATCAAATTATAGTTGGCTGGGGCAGCACTCATCAAGCTCAGGGTTATGGAGAGCAACCAACGTTGAAAGGCCAAATATTAAATTTAATCCATTCCATTAGAACTGTCGTGAGAAGTAAGCTATTTTATAACCTGATCATTTTTATTTTTCAGTTCCAATAAAAATTCACTGTTTAAAGTCACTCATAAAACTGAAATACAAAAAAATCAAATTCAATTTAAAATAAGAAATTGACTGAAAAGTCTACAATGATATAATACATTTTTTCATCAATAAGTTAAAAAGTTGGTTATTTTATTTTTCCAAAAACAGTAAAAAAACTTTTTCATCTTAATTGGAAAGGGATTATTTTAAATTATGATCATTATTTTGTTATTTAATCATAAATAATTTTCAAATATGAAAGGTTATTTTATTGTGAACAGTCTGTTGGTTTTAATAAATATAGAGTGATTATAAATTATAATTACGCTGAAATTTTATAATTAAGTTTATATTATGACTACATCTATGAAATTTCTAATGTCTATTTTTTTTTTTACAGTTCCGTTAATATTCTTAAACATCATTGCAATATTCATCAAACTACTCTTGGGATAATATTTCTGATACTACATTTTTTACTTATAAATAACTATAATAACAAATGATATTTTTGTAATAAAGAATTCTTACATCTACATCGTTTGAGTTTTATTTTTCTTTTGAAAAATTACACAAACGTCGACTGAAGCGATATAATAATTTCCATAAAAACAAAAATAATAAGCATATTTGGTTATAAGATTATTTTATACTACAGTAATCCCCCTTATAACGTCAAGATAGGTTCGGCGTTATAGGGGGGAATTTAGGAAATCAAATGAAATATTTTCATTTTCCTTTTTTTTGGATATTTTTAAGAGTTCATTGTTTTTTTCAAATACATTTAAAAAAAAATTAAAATTTTGAATTTAAATGCATTTGAAAAAAATGACGTTATAGGGGGGACGCCGCAAACATTATAGGAGAAGATTAATGTATTTTAAGTTGAAAAATTTTTGAAATATTTATTTTAAATAAATGTACCGTAGTAAAATCATAAAATTACAAAAATTAATATTAATTATTGAAAATAAAAAAATAAAAATCATTGCCAGAATTTCATATTTTATTTTGGCTACTATTTAAATGGTCGGAGTTTAAATTCTATTTTGGTCAGAATATTTAATCCCATTTATCAAAATTTATTTGACATTGGTCAGAATTTTTACTGGGCTTGTCAGAATTTATATTAAATGGTCAGAATAATATTAAGAACCCTAACCTAACCAAACATATTCTGACCGTTTCGTTATTAAATTCTGACCATTTATTATTTCATTCTGACTGTTTTTCATTAAAATTCTGACCCAAACATGATTAAAATTCTGACCATTTAATTTTTTGCCTTAAATTTTTGATGAATATATTAGGTTGGCTACCCTGTCGAATCAACTGTCATATGTGTTTGGCGTCTTTTTTTGACAGCAAACATGTCATGTACATATGCGGACGGTTTATCCCCATATGAACACAAAGGTGTTTTGGGAGTTCCAGAGGTTGTTTTTAATTATTTTTTTAATTTTATTGCAGTATTTTCCTTTTATTTTTTATACCTCCCCAATTAACCTGCACATATATTACGTATATTTATTTTTAAAAATAATTATAACTAATCACATTGAAATTTCTTTAATTAAATTGCAATATGAAAATTTTTAAAGAAATTCGAAACACCTGAAAAATTAAAAGAAAAATGTGATATTTTAACTCAATGGATAAAAGAGGCGAAGTTCGTTGTTGTACATACAGGTGCTGGTATCAGCACATCTGCCGGAATTCCAGATTTCAGGTATTTTTAATATAATTAATAATTAGTTTATATAATTTTAACAATCTGAAACATTTAGAGGTCCTAACGGTGTATGGACTTTGGAAGAAAAAGGATTAAAACCGGAAATTAGCATATCTTTCACGGAAGCTAAACCAACCTACACACACATGGCTTTAAAAAAATTGGTCGAAGAAAAAACTGTGGGTTATATTGTAAGTCAAAACATAGACGGACTTCATCTGAAATCGGGTTTGAAAAGGGAAAATTTGGCAGAATTGCACGGAAATATGTTTATCGAACAATGCAATGTTTGTAAAAGGTAACGGTCGTTATTAATGTAATTTCATCTTATTTTTATTGATATTGCAAAATATGTTTTCAGGCAGTTTGTACGATCGACCCCGGCACCAACTGTTGGACAAAAACCAATTGGACAAAATTGTCATAGTGGAAAATCTTGTGGTCGATCATGTCGAGGGAAATTGCACGATATTATATTAGATTGGGAACATAGTTTGCCCGACGATGACTTGGAAATGGCAGATCTTAATTCGTGGTAATTATTATTTTGAAATTGTTGTAAATGAAATGAAATTACTAACTTTTTTATGATATACAGCATAGCCGATCTTAGTATTTGTTTCGGTACTACTTTGCAAATAGTTCCGAGCGGAAATCTTCCTCTCAACACGTTAAAATATGGTGGAAAACTAGTTATTTGCAATTTGCAACCTACTAAACACGTAAGTTTTTGATTATTTGAAAATCCCAATCGACAAGTCATTTTAATGTTCAACTAAACTTTTTTTTAGGATAACAAAGCAGATTTAATAATTAATAGTTATGTAGATGATGTTATGGAAATTTTAATGAGTAATTTGAACCAAGAAGTTCGAGAATACAGCAGTAATACCGATCCTACGAAATCTGAAGATCTTATAGAGTGGACTATATGCAAAAAGCAGCTTAAGCTAACTAAAACTTTGTACAAAAAACAGTGCGATGGCGTTTTAAAAAAACGTGTTCTAGTTAAAAAATCCCAAAAATCTACAGATAATACTAATAATATAAATAAGAAAATTAAATTAGAAAAAATAATACCGAAAAGAAAACGGAAAAGTAACGTTTTGACAAATCCGAATTTTATCAAAGACGATACTACAGAAATACCTAAAAAAGAAGTTTCCGAGGAAAAAAGTCATTGTCTTGATTTAGTATTGAAAGATGAGACTATTGATGATGATGACCAACAAATTAGTGACGCGAATCCAGTAATGATTGAAAAAGTCATCGAAAAAAAGGAATTTATTGACAGTAATCCTGAAAAGCTCATTGAATCTTGTTGATTTATGTTCTCATTATATGAAAATCTACTGTTTTTTTATTAAGTTGATATTTTTTATTATAAAATAAAAATTTACTTAAAATATTGTTTACTTATTTCCATTAATAGTTTAACCATGCCGAATACTTGATTTATTCAATCACAGAAATAGAATGATGAAACGTGATTAACAGATCGTCAAGCATTTTTACTGTGCCATTTAAACATAAGACGAAAAATAACCAACTTCTTATAATTAAATTTTATTAAAACTCAACGGATTTTCGGAGAAAATCTTTTTAATACATTCGCACAAATATTAAAATATTCGAAAAAATAATTTATTGTGATTCTAACTATATACAATACGTTCAACAAACAAACCATTTAGCGCAAATTATAAACAAATCTTCGCACCCACAAGAACGATGTGATTGCTGAAAGACTGAACCATGTGATGATATAGCTTAAATGTTCGTTTCGAAGGGTGATTCTGGTTTGATTTGGAATAGGCCACCCTTTAGGCATTTTATCGGGCCCTTTTGCATCTAATAATATAGGCGCAGTTCCTGCTAGTTTTGCCATCTGGTCTAAATCTCTGGAATAAGGAATAAGATGATTTTGTAGTAAAATTAATTAAGTAAAGTTAGGTTTTTTGTATTAAAATTTAAGTTAACAATCTGTAAAATTCTATTTTACATACTTGTAAAACCAAACTCCTTTCTCTGGCATATTTTTCGGCATGAATTGTGGACGATTTTCACTAAATCTGACTGTTCCGGTTAAATCGATTTCGTACGTGACTTGTCCTTCGGCTCTTTTACTGGGATTTTTCATATCGTTGGGTACCCATCCTCTATTTATAAGTATTATTTCTCTGATTGAAAATAGTAATATTAATATTGTAAAATAATCGGAAATCAAATGATACTGTAAATTTTTTACTTTCTATTGCTCAGTTGAAATGGAGTAATTACAACCCATCCTTGGGTTTCGTTCGAGTTTGATATAATAGATCCTCCAGAACTTTCAATGCCACCATTCTTTATGCGAGAACGTGGTCCGATCAAGATTTCTTTGTCATGTAAAAAATGACCTGTCACTCGGACTGGACAATATTCTAATGTATTCAGTTCCCACAAACTAAAAGCGAAGTAAGGTATAACACATATATTTCATTAAAATTATTAAAAATTTATTATTTCATACTCGGCCGGTAGATCAATAGGATCATTACTAGTTTTTTCTTCTAGATTTTTCAAAAGATTCAGTTTCCATTCACGTCGTCTTACTTGCCAACAACCAAGACCGAATGATGCTATGGGTATACTCTGAATTGATGATGTAATATTGATTATTATGACTTTTTAACATACATTTAAATAGTTTGATGTTCTTACTACTAAAGCCCATTTCATTCCAGTTGAATCTTTGGTTGCTGCCGGTCTTGCCAGTGAAGGTTTTCTGTGTTGAAACCGAACATTGTTTAAGATCGAAGATCTAGATGTTCGACATATTTGAAACATAATTGCTCCGTAAATATAATTGTTTAGGTTATGTTTTGCGAAACGTCAAATGTGAGCACTTTTATCGATTGTTGCCGTTGAGTGGATGCTCATTCAAGCCAAAAGACTACAATATTTTAACATTGGATAAGCACCACGGTATATAGTTTACGGGGTGCCCAGACTTTTGCCCAAATGACGCAAGCGCACACGACGCAAGAGAAAATTTTTCGGAATTTTAAAATTAAAATGAAAAACGTTTAACACGAAACTGAAAACACCAAAATGAGTTTTTACGTTAAAATAATTTCATGATGGAAGACCAAAGTAACATACATATATCAGTGGCGTGCGATGACTTTTTGATCAAGAAATGCTGGCAAAAAAAGAACAATTTATTTAACGATCGAACGTGTCGTGGTGGAATAAATGCTCTTCAATTTATTATAATCATACTATTTCGAAATATTTCCCAATTCTACGATCGTGTATTCTACTGTCGTTTGTGCTAGTGTGGAACCGATCTAGTGTATATGTTTACGCCATGGTGTAGATTGCACCAAAAACTATTATTTGACGTTTCAGATTAATTTCCGGCACATTGAGGCAACTTTTATTACTATCTATCAAATGTACAATTCATTTGAAAATAATAGATGTAAGGAAGCTTAAACAATTTTTAACTTAAAAAACATTAATTTGTACATTTACTGTAAGTTTTCTTATATATTTACCATTGCTTTTACTCATTTCTATTTGTTATAATATTCGATTTAATTTACAGGTTATTTTTATTTGTAAACAAAACGATTATTATTTGAAATGAATCGCCAAGCGATAGAAAAATTAGAATTAGAAGATAATATATTAGCTACAGAAGAACGTTGGCTGCAAGAAGCACTATCTAAAATTAAAAAACAAAAATTGTCCTTAGAGGTAACCATGTTATAATATTTATAACCAATCTTCGAACATCAATAATCTAATTGAATAAAATTTCAGGTGGAACAATTGCAATTAAATAGTATTTTGAGAACACTCGAGAAACAGCGTGATGACGATTTGAATAAACAAACTTCAACGTTGAATAACACGCAAAATGTTTCGAATATTGCAAATAAAACGAATAAAATTGAAATGATTAAAGTAGAACTTTTAGATGAAGCCAAATCTTCAATCAATACTAGAACTTTGGACTTGTCAATAATGAATGATTTTAATGGTGAATATTATTCTTTACGAATATTTTAATTAGGTTAAAAATATTCTAACAAATTCTTTAAATTTTAGATATTGTTTCAAATATGTGTTTTGAAGATGAAGAAGATGAAGATGACTGAAAAACAAGTATTTTTTTAAATATCATTTTAAAATATGGCTTTGTATCATACCCAAACTATGGTTATGAAACGGAACTGCATTAAAGTGTTAATACAGTAGAAATTATAATAATATAAAAAATCAGCTAACATGAAATTATAATGCAGTCCCAGCGAAATCTATATATTATCATACATTTTTTTTCTAATATGAAAAAATGTCGCTTTACATGAAAAGGTTTTGCATCTCGAACAAAAAAATGTATCTATTATAAGCAGCCGTATAGTCACTCAAAATCAGATGTTATTGCCCTTTTTTACTAGGTTTAAAATTTTCAGACAATAATTCTTATGTAACGATTGTTTTTGAACTATCTCATACATAAATAACATTGGCAAGATTATTTTTGCATGTGACTTAACATGAAAAAATATTTCATGTTAAAAACTTCCCACTATATTTCAAATGTGAGGATTCAGTAGATAATGAACAATGTCATAAAAGATCATTGATATGATTAAAATAATTTTTTTTCATCAAAAATATTTATTTTGAATTTTTCCATTATTAGCTCTCATTTACCTTATCTTATGTTTTCAAACGACGATATGATCCATATTTGTATTACTTATATATCTTGTGTGTTACAATGTAATATAATTTTATGTAAAAAATGAAAGAAAATTCCACTGCATTATTTTTTATTAATTTTAAATAATCACATCGATTTATTTTTAAAGGCACTATCTTTAAGCGAAGTATAAAATAAAATATATGCGGCGCTGGATTTAACGTCACTCGGGGATATACTAGCCACAAGATGATCATCAAATTTATACCAACTGTAAAGAGAAACAAATACATTACGAATATGAAAAATCTACAAAAACAAACAAGCAAATTACCTTTTGTGATGACTACTTTTACAATATGCTGTATAATGTCCTCCTTCCATTGTACCGTAGTGATTAGACACACCATATAAATTATAAACAACTTCTTTATCATCTTGGCATGATTGGAGTACTAAGTTTTCTAAAGGGAAGTCAATGTAGGTTTGTTTTTTCTTGTAAGTGTTAGTGCTGTAGTCTTGATGAAACCTATTAAAGTGGATGATCAACACGGGTGGTAATTTGGAAATATCTAGTTTTATGGAGGCTTTTCTTTTATTTTTGCACGATGGACAATCCCAATCGGGGATTTCTTCTCCGCCCAAATATAGTTTCAAACAGTCCTGAAATTGAATTAAGTAAAAAAATGACTATATAAATATAAAACTCAAATTTGATTTTCTAGAATTTAATACGTACTCTGAGAGAATATCTTGAATTATCAGCGGGAAGCCCGAGGGATAGGTTCGAAAACGAATTGTAAGTTACACTTTTCTTTCCACACAGTAAACATGTAACAGTCGATCTGGTTTGGCCATAAAAAAGTCGCAATATGAGACTTTCTTTCGATTTTGTATATTCTAACCACGCTTTATCAGCCGGTGATAAGTTTTCCTGAAAAAAAAATTCATTGATTAACATCAAATAAGAAATTTATACTTAAATGATTAAAAGTTCAAGTACCGATAGCATTTGTTGTTTGATCGGAATTTGCAAATCGTTGTGTAACCAATCAATTAGAATCGTGAGAAATTCATGTGAATCATGTTGTTCAATGCCACGGAACATTGCTTTATATTTACCTACAACGTTCTGCAATATAAAAAGTTGATTATAAATATAATAATTATTTTTTTTTAAATCGCATGAAATTTAAAGAAAAACCTTTAAGTCTCTAGTGGAAATGAAACGGTATTGACCGGACCATAATGTCTGAATAACGGCGGCTACTTCTTCGGCAATCATGCCATGAGTGTGTCCTTTTTCTCTCTCATCGCGAGTACCATAATTTATGTGTTTCCTGACAAATTATTAAAATTAATACATCTCTTAAAGAATTAAGTAGAAAATAAAAAAATATATAATACCTGTATTGTCCTTCACAGAAATAATCGGACAAATATGAAGTATTGTTCAGACACTGCATTATCGAATTCATGTAGCACGTAAAGCCCATATTCTTCAATCCGGTCAATCCAGGGCTCTGAAATATCATATATTTTTATGAAACAGTCACACAAACTCGAAACATGATAAATTTCAATTCACCTTCGTAAACAAGCAACTAATATGTTGTGGTGAAAGTTTGAGTTTAAACTTAACATGAAGCACCATAATTTATTTTATAACGAAACGTTATCAAAGGACATTATATTCAATAATCTATATATGAAACACTAAACGAAGTGTATCGCGAAAACGGAAAAACGAGAACCGCAAAAAATATCAAGAACAAATGGAATATGAGAGCGATAATATAAATTGCCAGCATTTAAATCGATATCACTGCTTTCGATATTTATCGTTTCACATTAAAAAAAGGGCACTTTCTTCTCGATATATTCTTTCCTCTTGAGTGTGTGTTTCGAAATGTTTCTGAGATTCGATATGCCGGCGTAAACAGTCCCGTTACGATACCATGACATATTGATGTGCGTAAATGACGATTAACCGAACCATTCACGTGGCCCGAGCTACACTCAATAGTCAAAGTCACGGTTGAATTAGGTATAAAGTATGGATGCACATTGTTTTAAAACTCGAACCACGTGAAATGTAAGGTGGCGTTTAAAAGGCTTCCCGATTATGAAGCCTGACATGTAATTCCAGTACGTGTGCGTGTAATACGTCGATTCGAAGAATGTAAGCAGTGATTCTTCAACACGTTTCGTTCGATTCACATAATAATGTAGAAATCTCAAAAATTTTATACTTATACGTATAGTGGAATTTTTAGTTTTAAAATTAAATTTGATTTTTAATTGAAATAAAATGATTAATGAATGTTCTTACAGTTTTTTCACGACGATCTCCAAAGTCTCTTTCTCTTGTGAAAATATATGTGTTTTGATTCGGTTTTGTTGTTCTGTCGAAATGGGGAATTTCTGAAATTTGCCTTTCCTGAAATCAAATTTTTTTTAAAACATTTCGACGTTGAATTATTTTAAAATGTATATATTACCTTCATTATGTCTGGAGATAAATCTGATCGGTTAATAACAGTGGAATTGTTGTATTCATTTTCTTCTTCTTCTTCTTGCTGAAATAAAAAAATTGGTTCAATATGCATATGGATATTTAGATGATGAAATGTTGTGAAATGTTGTGAAAAATGTGAAAGGCGAAACAAACTTTTTGGTAAAACAATTTTTTTTGTTCACGAGCTTCGGCAAGAATTTTTTCTCTGTCTGCTTGCATTATTTCACGTTTTTTGGCAAGTTCAGCTTTTTCTTTTTCTATGTCTTTAATACGTTTTTCTTTATCGAGAGCTTCAGCTGATTGATTCCATTCGTTTTCATTGTTTTCAATATTGCCGTTGTTTATTCCTTAAAAATTAAAACATAGTATTTCGAAAATAAAATATTAATCAAAAAATAATCACCATTTAAGCTTTCATCACTCAAAGAACTAATAGAACTACTAGATATTTGATCTGATTTGTGTTCTGGAGAAGAATCCACTTTTTTAGTATCGTCTTGCTCTTTTTTCTTATATTCTTCTAATTGATTTCTCAACTGCTGATTTTCTAATACCTAAAAATTATTTAGTCTAAGATGAAAAGAAAATCATTTTCGATAAACGCATTTTAAAAAAAATATGCACCATGTCTCGTTGAGCACTTTCTAATTGCATTATCTCAGATAACAACTCTTGTTCCCTTAATTGATTAGCGACAGTTTCATTTTCAGGTACGACCTCTGAATTTTTACGAAGTTCTTCCCATTTCTAAAATATTAATGAAATAAATAATAACAATATTCGCATTACAAAATCCAAATGAATACAACGCATACTTCTTCTGCCAAAACTCTTTGCTTTTCAATATCTAAAGAATTTCCAGCAATTTTTTCCTGTTCTTCTAGAAGTATTTTAACAGATTTCGCACGTTCTTCATACGTTTGTATTGCAGCAGCCTTATTTTTAAACAATAAATCAAAAACATGAATCAATTATAAAATGTAACGAATATATTACCTTGCTTTTTCTATCTACACTAGGATAATTAGATTTAGGTAAAATATAATTATTATTTGGTTTGTTACTCCTATCGATTTTCGTACTCTCAGTTGGTGATAATTCATGCAACGCAGGGTATTCAATATCATCTAAAAACAAAAATTATTCATAAAAAACTCAAAACGATTAATTATAAATTAAAAAAAAAACTATACTTAGAAAATCATCTAAATCATTGATGCGTTCAGGAACAGCAACGTGCGGATTAGTCGTAAATGTTGGATAAGTATTTAGCCAATTTTCATATCCTCCTTCTAGGGCTATTGGGGAACGAGGATAAACTACATTCGGATCCCACTTGAAAGTTTAACATTGATTTTACATTAAATTGTACATCACAAATACGTTGAAATCGACATTCTTACTTTCAGTAAAATTGTTTTGAGAATATGCATGGGTCTTCCGGGTATAAAATCTACACTGTCCCAATCGTAAATTATTATAAAGTCCATCGATTCCCTTTTATGCCAAATGGGTTTGGACAAATCAGGTATAACTTTTCCGAGTGAATTGGCAGTTGTTCTGTAAAAAAACAGCGATTTTGTTTTATTTTTCAGAAATATGTATTACAAAGCAATTTTTTGACGTACCCGGCGATTATACATTCTTCGGGAATGCTGACGCAGTCTTCAAATTTTATATGAGATTCGTCATAACAAGACTTAGGCCTTATGTCCAAAATAAGTACTTTTTTAGATTTGTCATGAATTAAACTAAACAACTGAGGAGGCGTTATGGACACGTCGAAATCAACTAAATAAAAAATTAACACACATTAAAATATTGATAATGCATCGATGCAAATTATAAATATGGAAACAATTTAAACAAGCATGAAATAAAATAAGTGCATTAATTAAAATAAGAAAAATTATCTGTAACTTGGAACATTAGAACATTGTGCATTAGAACAGAACAAAATACCAACTGCACAACTGTTATTCACAAATTTTACAATATGATCGATTCGAATTACACCAAATTCAAACAAAATCGACATTGATACATAAATGGATCAAATAGTTAAAATGTAGTTGATAGTTGTATTGTATTGCCTGTAGAGCAATATTGACTTTACTCTGGCGACGTTGGCATTGCTCATTTTAATGCACAAACTATTCATTCTATCGCACATTTCATATTTTTTAATGCTCACTTTATAATATACAAAAAATTTTTTATTGCACACTGAATGAAATAATACACAATATGAGTTTCTTTGATACACCAGAAATAATACACATCGTATATTTTTCTAATGCATAAGTGATTCATTTCAAGGCACAGTTAAATTACACCTTATAATATTATATTACCTGAGTGATTTGGAATTACAATATTTTCTTCAGGAACAACTTTTATACGTTCTTGTATTTTGACGTCCAATTCTTTCTTATTTTCTTTACTCATAACACGACGAGCATTCTTTTGCAATTCATATCTAAAAAATTCATATCCGTGAACAAAAATTTTAAAAGCGACAGCTTCAAAATTATAACAACCTTAAGATAAGACTATCTTTGAGCGTCCTTGCACAATCGAGAGCCTTTTTACAAGTCGCAACGCCAATCATCCTATTGACAAACTCCTTTTCCTTCTCGTAATCGGGAGCATTTTTGATCTGTTGAACTAATACTAGAAATTTCATAAACATAACGTATGACGTTTCTTCGTCGCCCTTAGCTTTTTCGTCCTCGGCCTTTTTGAAAACGGTCAACGCGCCTTTGCAGAGCCTGAAAGGGTGTTAGGATATATATTTGCCTTATGAAGGATTGATTGAACGCTAAGAAATGAGTGAACTGACATAACGGCAGGTTTCTTTTTTACGTCGGGAATATTGTACTTCTCGTCCAGGTCTTCGATGCAGGAGGCGAGGTAGAGGCTTTTGGGAGGTTTCGATTCGGGCATTTTGCGCTTTTTGCCGAAGCAACTTTCATTAGTCGATATTTTGGAAGGCTGCAATTCGCTCACGAAACATTCACGCGACGAACAGAGGGCGGAACGGTCTCCACTGACAAGTGATAATTGACATTTCGCACGGTTGCCAATGTGGTTTGGGGAATTGGTGCCAACTTTGTGTGTTTGTGTGATTTTGTAAGTTTTTTTTTATTTTCGTTCGATAGTCGAAGGAAATTCTATCGAATAATTGGTTCTATGGGATTTGAGTACATGGCAGTTGAGAGTTGAGCAGTGACAAACGAACACAGTGACATTTGGACACTGCGACAATCGAACGCAGCAACAGTAGAACACAGTGACAATCTAACGCAGCGACAGTTGAACACAGTGAGAATTGAACGCAGCCACAGTAGAACACAACGATAATTGAACGCAGAGATAATTGAACGCAGAGATAATTGAACACAGTGACAATCTAACGCAGCGACAGTTGGACACAGTGAGAATCGAACGCAGCGACAGTTGAACACAGTGAGAATCGAACGCAGCCACAGTAGAATACAACGATAATTGAACGCAGAGATAATTGAACACAGTGACAATCTAACGCAGCGACAGTTGAACACAGTGAGAATCGAACGCAGCCACAATAGAACACAACGATAATTGAACACAGTGACAATCGAACGCAGCGACAGTTGGACACAGCGATAATCGAACGCAGCGACAGTAGAACACAGCGTCAATCGAACACAGCGACATATATAATATTGAAAATTTTTAATGAAAATTCACATTGATTCATGTGACATCTAAAATTTAATAGTTTTTTCAATATAAAATATTTTGCAGATTTTCATTAGTTTTTCAGATTTGCAAGTTTGACATAAACGTGTATTTTGTATAGCGGTGATCGATAATTAAAATATTAAACGATCTTGTTGTTAATTTAAATACAAAGTCAAATCTATATGCGAAATATGTTTAGAAAAAATTGGGAAATCTCAATTTTCCGACTCGTACCAACTTTTGATCTATCGAAATCATACTGTACTTAACATTACTCCACGTTATTATTTCACGAAATATGTTAAAGAATAATAAATTCACAATTGAACGAAACGTTGTTTAAACAAACCGTTGAGCTTTTACCCAACAAAATCTTATACCCACTAAAGAAACAATTCAAAAACACAAAGTATTTAATTCCGAACGATATTTTTTCGCGAAACCATCAAACGTCCGTTTACACTTCAGAATAAATATTTACATTTTCTCCTGCCATATCGTAACCGCACATCTCAACACCAAAAAAAAAACTGCATCAAAACAACATCTCCGTCAACATATCCAAATCGAATCATTTAAAGACACACAATCAAACCGGCACCGAAACAGCCTTCAAACGGCCACCCCAACCCCCGACCGCGCCGACGCCTCCCACAACTTTTCCGACGAAACAAAACCGCCCTTACCACCCAATAACACAAAGCCATAAATCGATTCAAATAAAATTTTCATATTCTAGACCATTTACCATACGAACATATCCTTTAACCTTAAGGTAAATACGAGTGTTAATAGCGAAACATGTACATACAAGTGAGCACCGAAACGGAATAGAAAGAGGGAGTATCGATCGAGCCGGAGGGGCGCAGGCGCCGGGGGCCCCCGTTATCATCAGGGATGTGCGGGCGGGCGCGCCGGCTGGCCGCGTGCTGTCTCTTCGCCCTCGTCGCCCTCGCCGGGGTCTCCGCCCCCCTGGCCAGCACTGACGACTCCCAGGCCGAGAACATCAACTTTGGACTGTGAGATTTTGGCGCTGTGTTGTTGTTGTGTTTCGATTTTCGCGCTTTTTTCGACCCCCGAGCTTATCGATCGCTCGGTTCGTTTACTTGTCAAAGATTGTCGGAGTCGGATTTTCATTTTCGTGTGTTTCGTTTTGGGATTAGAATCGAATGGGTTTTCGTTTCTTTGTTGTCGGGGGTTTTCCGATGAGATTTTCTTTATGTGTGGAATTGTTGTGTGCGTTTTTTTTGTGATCGTACAATTGTCTTATGCAATGTTTCGTATAATGAATTTTTGTTTACTTTAATTTAAAAGAGAAAAGATTGTTTTATTTCTTTCGATCGTTTTGTAATTCAACAATGAGAAAATTGTATATGTCCGATTCAGTGACCATAGTTATATTCATCCGTTCATCTAATTTGATCAATTTACTAACAATTCGAAATACATATATCTAATAGGTGCATACATGTTATATACCTAATATCAATACGTGATGAGCACATGCGATAAGGTACAACCCAAACTTTCAATATTAATTGAAAAAGGGCTTATTATACAGTAGATAACTAATAGGTGAACTTTGATAATGATATAGCTAATAGATATATACCATTCCTTGATTTACACGGTAGATAACTTCCGCGATAAACCACGAAACGGAAACCGCTTAAAAATGATTATGAACCCATACAAAAACAAGATATATGTCCAAAATAAAAAAAAGCCTAAATAGGGAGATTGATTCAGGAAAATCCGCGTAAGAATGATCTAAAATATATTTGGAAAATGAAAAAAATGATGGGTATTCATATAAGAATTTATTTACTAATTATAATTGACATAAAGTACATATGCAGATACATATACATGAATTATTGTTTAAAATAAAAATGATATTCATTCATCCTCATTTTTACTTCTATCTTCTAAATTCTAAAAAAAAAAATTTTTTGCTGATTCAAAATCACTTTTATCGTCATCAGTTGAAATAATCAATTCTTTCACAATTCGAGAACACTATTTGATCATGGTTAGTTTTTTTTAATTTAAGAATTCCGTGATCAATGATGGTTTTTTAACAAATTCAAAACACGCCTTAAAAAAAACATTTTGCTTAACCCTAAAATCAGGGAATGGGTGTATGTTACGTACATATATGTTAACGTTAAGATAGATTCAAGTTTTAGGGGGTTAAGAGTAGTGTATGAAGGATGGTTCTAGCTAATGATCATTCCTGGATATGTAGAGGTTCTAGATAAACCAGGAATGCATGCACATTCTGGATAATCCAGAAACGTTTTAGAAATTTATAGCAATTCAGAACGCGCAGATATTCCTGGATTATCCAGAATGTAATGCATTCTTGGATTATCTAGAACCTCTACATATCCAGGAATGATCATTAGCTAGAACCATCCTTCTTACATTACTGTTAAGGATTTTCAATCTTAATTTTTTTTTAATATTTTTACGTGTTAACTGCTTCTTTCAAATACATTTGAAAAAAAAAAATATTTTTTTAATGCGTATGAACGATACAGGGGGATGGTAGGGGGAGACGTCATAGGGGAGTTTACTGTATACCAGGGATGACGAACCTTTTTCCCAAGAGGGTCAATTTTTTTTTTATTAAATCCATGTGGCAGGTCACTAGGGTTGCCAACATTTTTTCGGCGAAATATAGTAAAGTAATTCATGGGGGGGGGGGGGTAGGATTAAATTTTCCTGCATTACTTTTATTTAACAATACGTTCATTATTGAGTTTTTGGAGATAGCGTTTCGGGGGGGGGAAGGTAGACACGAAAATTGTGTTTTACCCTAGGCGCTATATACTCTTCCTGCGCCATCACATTCACTTATATATAGGTATATCTGTACTGGTACTGTTTGTTTATACTGTTGTTTACGGGCGTTTTTCCGAACTTTACAAAAAAAACTAAAAAATATTAAATGAAAGCTTTTGACAATCATATCTAAAAATTCAAGCACATTCGATAATTTCACCCGCGGGTCACCCGCGGACTACTCGTTCGCCATCGCTGGCCTAGACTGCCGCATTTTTCTGGCAAGGCCTTGTCCTGCAGTGGATAACTAGAGGCTGTTAATGATGATGATGATGATATTATTAATAATTTTTAAATGGAATGCGTACTTTGTGAGCCAACGCTGAAAAAGCGAAAGACTTACGTTTACGCTCACCATGGACTTTTATCCTTATATTATAATATATTAGGAAACCAGTCATTCTCGACTGCTTGAATGAAAGTTAAATGTAGATTTCCCTGTAAATGTAAATGTGGCGCTTATAGTTTCGCTTTGCGTTGCTAGTAGGTACTCACAATCAGATAAGCTGGCTCAGGAAGCTGGCATAGAGTGGGATGCATGAAATAGACAGAATGGTAGGCTTTCTTCGATTATATATTATATTATATAAAAAAATTCCATATAATTTCAGATATATGAATGAGCCACCCCGTTCCACCAATGTCCAACAACAGCAAACTTCATACAAATCAGTTGACAGCAACGAATTAAAAATTCGAGCCTTAACAAAACGAGACACGTCTGATGTATCAAAATTGAAAAAGTCAACGATTGCTACGAACCCCTTCGTAGATGGTAGACTAGATAGGAAAAAACGGCAGTCAAACAGCAATGCAGGCAGCGGTGAACAGCTTTGTCCCACAAGATCCCAATTTATAATGCCCAGGGCAGCTTTGAATAAACAGGGTAATTGGATGTATGTAGTCAACATGGGTCAGTCGATGGAAGCCCAATATTCACAGTTAGTTAAAAGTGAAATATGCGTGTAAGTCAATTTTCTAAATGAATTTCAAGTATCGATACTGGAATTTCATGAAATTTATCTTTGTTTTAGATCACAACAATGCGATGGAATATGTTCTTTACCATTGGGTTACACAGCCCGATGTGAACAAAAATACGTACAAAAAAGACTCGTCGCACTGGACCAAGGTGGCCAAAGGCTGTACACAGACATATTTTGGTTTCCAAGTTGTTGTCTGTGCACTATTAGCAATAATCAAACTTAGAAGCTAACTTATAGTATATATTCTGCATTTCTAATAGGAAAATCCTCTGTAGAGCGGACCTCGTCAAACACTGCCGTAAAACAGCATTTTTTGTTAGTCCTAAGTAAATTTAAGAACATTCTGGTTATACATAATCAATTTATGTACTTTAGATCTGAGTGTTACCATTTTTCCCATATTTTTATGTAGTGTAAATATATTTTTTGATTAGTTGAATTTATTAATTTCAATTAAATGTGCTGATTTTTTTTATTATTTTGGTTGTTAAGTAGTTATCAGGTTTTCGAAAGATGTCATTGCTATTTTTATGATTTTTGAATATATTTTTATTTAACCAATAAAAATATTTTATTTTTAAATTAAATAATACATTTTGTATACATTTATATTTAAAGGTTGACTTTTCAATATTTATAATAACTACCATCTGTTAGTGAGTTCTTCAGCACTACAATTAAATGTTTTACTTTTGAACATTAGATGTCTCGTTTATGAAATTGCTGTTGTTATTTTTTTATATAATTATGATTTTTATATATTTTTTTCAAATAAAATATTGAAATGTAAATATATTTTTTAATTTAATCATATTTAAAATAATCGTTCTTTAAACAAATCACACGTTTTCCTAACAGTAATGAAAACGAGTTTTACTTTAACAATTTTGGTACGTAATAAATATTATATACAACTTGCAGTATTATTTCGTGTATTTATCATCTTAGAAATTTTTACGAATTTGTAATAAAATTCAATATGAAATCATGATGTAGAATCAAATATTGAATATTGAAACAATAAGCGAGAACAGTTTCGATGTTGTTTAGTCACGAATTCGACATGATTTAATAAAATGAAAAGAGGAAAAGCAAACGATAGATATTATATAAACACACGATAGATGTTATAATAAACACAACGCTCGCAAAAATGAAAAACAATAGACTTGGAGGGATGAAATTATCTTTTCTCCGCTTTCCATTCGTTATTACATTAAACAATATGAACGTCCCTCACGGACAATTTGATTTTTCAACGATATATTCCCGTCCCTTTATTTCTGAAGTGCTCCGATAATTTCGAGCGTCGTCTGCTTCCAGAGATCACAGGAAATTGAATTAATTCCGTACTTCACTTTTTTTGAAAAGAACTATAATTCGAATAACATTGTTTATAGCGTCTGGTTCGTTGAAAAAGAACGCTTTCATCGATTCGCACAAGCACTTTGTTTCAGAAAACACCGCAATCCACTCTTGTTCCAGTAATGAAAGTTTTCTTTCGGCTCATATTTCACCCACTGTTGCGTCAACATCTTCCACTCTGTGTCGAATTTTATTTTATTTTTTTATTAAAAAAAAATTACAAATCATTCGAGGCAGTGAAAACATTCTAAAATATAGGTAAAGACGCTAATCGGAAGAGTTTTCAATAAATTCTTCGTGCGATTTTTGTTTTGAAATGACCAATTTGTGTTTAAATTCTGATACTTGGTGAAACAATAATACGTTTCTGAGAAAGAGAGAATTGAATTGAATTTAAGCCAATTCGGACACGTAACTCATTTGCGGCATCAAACAGTGCATACTTCCTGTCGTACATTGCTAAAATGCAAATTAAAAACTGTCATTTTATTATTCCGACTCAACATAACCGAATATGATATTTCTGAAAGTATTATTGAGTAATTTTCTGTAGAAATTTAATTATTTTCTTGTGCAAAATATATAATCGCCGTATAAAACTATTATTTTAATATATTCATGTAAAGCAACTTTTTTGTCTAAAACTTTATATTGGATTAAAAATGGTTCGCGATATAAAAAAGGCATATGCATATAAAATTGTATGCATATAGAGTACGTAATTAATGCCAGTAACATATTCATAGTCTTCACATTAAACAAAAAAGTTTTTAAACTTTTGAAACCTGAAACAACGGATATGACATTAATGGTGTCATTGTAAGTAACAGTTCTGCAACCAACTTTATATTATAAATGTGCTCCATTTACGAATAAAAAGATTTACGACGAACCAAACTTTCACTTTAAATATGACATTCAATTTTTAATTTACACTATTCTTTTATTGGTTAAATCTCATGATATTACTTCTAAAAGGATTTCATTCAAAATAATTTCAATATTTTAATACCTGCAGTTCATTTAATTAAAATAAAATATGAATTTTTATTAGTACCATATTTCATTATTGCATTTATCAAATTGAGATTTAATATTTTTTTATTATTATTAAATATGGCTCTAATTTTTTTTTTAACTAAATTTATTTCATTTATCCTTTTTTAAAAGGATATGTTAAAATTTTTAAGAAAAAATGAAAAAAAAAAAACATCCGCATACTACAAAAATATCAGCACCATCTTCATATTCTGAAAAGAATGAAAAAAGTAAGCAATCACACAAATATACGCTTGTATAGTTTTGTGAACTTTTTCATTATTTTCAGGTGCTTTTACTTTTTACGATACACTTTTAGTATGCACAGATGAATTTCCAGATTAGAAAAAAGTCGGAGCGCGGACAATGGCGTTGCGCAGCTCGCGGATATTACCCGGCCAGCAATACATGGTCAGGGTTTTCATGGCGCTGGGAGTAATTTGGACAGTGTCC
>JAOXNN020000021.1:7840373-7860184 GCA_028571205.2 Hydropsyche betteni
AAGTCGCGAGCGTCATTGTGACACACACACACACACACACACACACACACACACACACACACACACACACACACACACACACACAGACAGACAGACAGACAGATATCCGCTATTATATATAGGGGATATAGGGGATTCGATATTCATATATTCGATAAACTTACGTATTCACAACAAACTTCATATCAAAATAAATCGATTCATATGTACATACTAATACATGAAAAAGTACACTTTCTTAAAACCCAAAAGCCTTAATTATAGGGTCATCATGATAGCAGCAACATAACAACAGTTGACCGTCAATAAGCTCGCCCGATAGGCGTTGCACGACGACAATAAAAGAAAGTGATTTACAGCCTCTTTCTCATATTATACACTTCGAAAATAGAATACAAAAAACGCATACACGGCTCGCTTTATCGCCCAAGTGAGATATTAAGCCGTCGAAAATTAGAGCCGCCTTAATTTCGTGCGCGATTCGAATCTGGTGATAATTTCGCGCCTATTTGTCAAAATCGGAAGCTTTCTAGCGGTCGGAATCAATCGAGTCGTCGATTCGAAGAAATGATTATTACTCGATATTTATTGATCTGTGTTTATTTATTGTCCGTGTGTGTGTTTGTCGTGTCCGCGAGCGCTCCTTTATTACGAAAGAGATTAGATCTAATTTTATAAATGGCGGACTTTCGAGTCGTACGCAGGAAAAGTTCCCGTGTCGATTGTTTTCGAATATAATGATACGAGTTATGGTCGATGAAAGTATGGAATTGTATAGATTGAGTTTTTGTACATTGATTGTTTTAAATTGATCGAATTTATAATTAAATTTGAGAATGCGTTCGATCGAAGTTTTGTTTGGTTAAAGTCATTTTAATAAGTTTTGTGTTGTTGAACTCATCGAGATACAATGACTAATCAAACTTTAGAGCTTTTACAAAAAGTTAATTCATACATCGAGTTTGTCTGCATGAAATATTATTATTTTTTTGCTTAATTAATAACTAGTTTTCGAATGGATTAGCTGCACGCGACGTCCCACCGGCAAAAAATTAATAACAACCAGTCGATTTGCAAACACTCTTCCAACGATTCGTCAACATTATTAAAATTACTGAAGTCCATCCAATACGAAATCCAGAACCCATTACCAATGTGCAATTACCACCTATCAATCCGCCGAACAATACAACAATCTGACGTGGATTTCAGCCCGAAATTGCCACATTTCACGATCCAATACATCGGGGAATCAATCTCATTAAGTTACATCCATTTTGACTGCAGAGCGTGACCTTACGACACGAAAGTTTCACTAATCTCGGATCTCTCTAAAAGTCTAACAGTTTTTTCCTGTTCAGCAAGGAAAGCGCATCACGACACGACAAAAACCAGACTAGTAGATGATTTCTCTTTGTCGTTCACGAATTCGCTATTAAAGGCACAAAGAAAAAAATCGCACATGTATACGCACGAACTTTTCGATCATGATCCATTTCGATAACATATAATTAATCAACAATCGGTAAATCGACGACTTCAGTGTGAATTCTCACTTTGAATTTTTTTCACTTTTATTATACCGTAAGGACATCTTTAATTACGCGGAAGCTTTTAAAGGAAATCATAAAATGTTTATACGTTTAATTTTTTTAATTATTTCAATCAGTCTAACAATAATATTTTATTGCATTTTCGATTAGATCATTATCGGTAATATTCTATAGACAATTTATTTTTTGAAATTCTTCGGGCTACCGTTTATATTAATATTATTTTACGATCGTATCGTTCCGCACGTACGTCGATAAGTAACGCCGTATAATGGAGTCGAAAACGTTCGTTTTATTGCAGCTTAATAAAATATCAATATAACAATTAATATATTATCGATCGAATTGATTAGGGAAAGTGCCGAATTGAAATTCTGTGTCGTTAAGTGTGACTTTCTATCGAATATTCGAAACAAATTAAACGTGAATCAAACTTAATTTTGATGTATCGAAGTCACGAAGTCATTGGATGGGATGCGCTAAAATTTAGAATTCGTATTGTTAAGCAATCGCATAATCATTTCATATTAACACACTAATGACAGATAACGATTTTTTTCCGATGAGGACAAAAACGTTTTTTTTTCGTATTCAAAATTTATATGTAATATTAAAAAAAAAAAAAACACGGTCGAGGTTATCTAAACGACCTCGGTGAACGATGTAAAAATGCAAAAAAGACATGTCTCTTCTTCGGACGAGCTTTCTCCCCTTTTTTCAACTTGTAAATTTACGTTAACGACACCGCAGACTTATCATAAATTATAATAATACATTTTGTATTGCGCAAGAGTTAAAATGTCGCGCAATCGAAGTAAACGTTTCTAATATTTTCATTGAAAGTTAACTCGAACTGTCAACATTCATTCGATAGAAATGAAAATATTTGAATGTAGGGTTAAGATTTTTATTATCTGAATAAAAATGTTCATATTTATTTTTACGTTTATCTGAAATTAACATATTATATTGGCGATGACCAATAAAGAACCGTGTTCCATTTTTGCGACTTTATGATTAGGAAATGTTTATTTTTGTGTTATCTTTTTAATTTACGATTTATACGTAAGCTTTGATATTCAAAAGGAAATTGAGTCAACATTATAAATAATTCAATCATGCATCATTTCGGTTTGATATTATATAATTTCTATTTTTGAAAGAAGACAGGTTAAACAATCGGTTCTAGATTAATTTAAACTTTTTCTTAGAACTGAAATTTTAAACTTATTTAGACATTCTCATTATAAGACAACCTTCAATGATTTAAATACAAACATTCGAAACGGCAACGATTTACACCACGGTCATATATTCAAAGTTGACTCACCGCAATTACAATATAAACACTGCAGAAGGCATGAAGCACCATAGCACGAAAACACCACAATTTTCTAATAACCGCGAACCGTATCGAGAAGATTTTCCACTCGAAGAGTCCATCCAACTCGCCAATAATTACATTCGCGGTCTACAATAATCAAAAACCGTAAAGGAAGGCGAACCGTGAACGCTCGCAAATAAGATTACTTTGCACGGTTTGAACCTTTCACCGCGGGCTATGGTTAAAATGCTACTTCATGTGCGTTGTACGATTGCGATTCGTCACGATGGACGTTTTCCATGGTGTTGTTAATGTGGTGATGATTAAATGCGTGTCGAGTGTCTAAAATGTTGGTGGTTTGTTATGAGAAATTATTGAAGGTTGTTAATTGATTGATCATGTATGAAGATAAGAGATGTATGTTATGATTTCGTATTTGGTTGAAGTGATTATAATTTTTTTATTGAAGTTATATCATTTTAATATTCATAAGTGTTTGAACTTTCAATAGTATCGAAATTTTTTTATTATCAATTCAATATTTTGATAAAAAGTGGATATTATACATTAATTATTAAATATTATGAAAAATTTCGTTTGTAATTTTTTTTTATTAATACTATTCAAGTACTCAACAATACAACTTTAAATCCTCATCCATTTTAATTGAATTTTTATGTAATTCTTCAATCAAAAACCCATTAGGTCACAAAAAATAATATATTACATAACGAATGACAATATCGCTTAAAAGCCTCGAAATTAATTACTGCAACTCCAATTAACCGCCACGGAGAAATTTAACGTCACCGTTTAAAAAGCGGTACGTTTGACCGTTCAAACGCGATAAAAGACCATGAATAATCACCGAGTCTTTCATGTTATTATGTCTCTTGAGCACTTTTATATTCGATTTTTTCAGTGTTCAGTTATTATCGTGTGCTATGGGTCGATTACATACCTCATTTGTGTCCGATCTTCTTAGTGTTGTGTTTTTTGTATTTTATTTTTTTTTGACGAGAGAGTTTTTCGAAAGGTTGCGGTTGACTTTTGATGTGACTTTCGTGCTCGTACAGGGCGGTTCGAAAGTTTTTCTATTATGTGACGTGTTTGGACTAGTACACTTCAGAAAGTGATTTGATGTTGATCGATTTACTGTCAATTATTTTAATATATTAAAGTATCGGCGGATATTATTAAGATATTTGCACGCATTTTCGCCATATGAAAAAAATTATACATTCATTTCACTTTTGGATAGTTAAAAAAGTAAGGGTCAATATATTATATTAGGCTCATTTTTTGTATTGTGAATCAAATGATCTACGCGTTTGTGTTATCGTATGCGATTTATGTAAATCGTCGCTTTTCACTATTGAAAGGCACTAAATATTATAAGAAATTCTTTCGCATTATGTCCGTTAACATTTTCACTGTTTTTTGTGGAAAATCCTCTCCGAAACGATCGGGTTGTTTGTGCGTTTATGGTGATTTTATCGCCTCCGTCCATATCGATTCTTTTTATTTCGTTTTATTGAACGATCTATCGAAGAAAACATCTCAAACTATGAAATTTCTTTCAATTTTTTTTTCTATTTAAATATTCGTGCCAAAATCCTGATTTTTAGTAAAATACATGAATATTTATGATTCAGTGCATTCAAAAATATATATAATGTATAATATATACATATCTTTCAAATGATTTTTAAAAATAAAACTTTATCTTAACATATTCATAAAATGAAAAAAAAAATGAAATTTGATTAGGTCAGTTCTCACGCCGAGCAGTATAAAACAATTAAATTGCCATAAAATTCATGATTGCAATTCATAACAATGTACTTCCTTTTCAAAGATAACATTTATCCATGACATGTAACTCTTTTATAAAATCCTTGTTACGTATAAGCAAAAACTGCGGAAATTTCATACCTAAGATTGAAAAAAAATTTAACTTTTCGTGTGAAAACATTTGAGAAACACGAAAAGCTTCAAATGAGCATCATTCGTTTATACGATATTCGAATAAAAAAGAGCTAATTTGAATATCCAATAGCTCCGATGATGGCCCGTTGATCACAAACGATTATATATAGCGGCGATATTTTATTTATATATAAATATTTAAGAATAAACATTATCGTTTTCCACACTAAACATCGTATGGAAATTTTCATAAGAAAGACACGTTACGTCGAAATTATTGACATAATTGGTGATTGGTGGACTGATAGAGAAAATAAGGAATTTCAGATAGATTAATGAGACCTAATTATCCATTAATACTTTCATCCATTATTTGTTATAAAATATATCAATTACTTTCTATTATACATAAATTTCAGATAATCAATTTGATATCTCACGAAAGACGATACAAATTACTACTTACTATGAACTTAGACATGCCATGGATAGAAAACTACTTCGATGCCAGAACAAAGAAACCAAGTATCCTTTCCAAGACCGATTTTCTTTCATTATATGAGTCATTACCGTGTTTTGAATCAGAATCGTCGCATATACACAAATGCGGAAATCACTCTTCCTACGCGGAACTTTCCCAAATTACGCTCAAATGTCGCACGTGCGGTCAATTTTTATTGTGTTTGTGGATTATTTAGCAATGGCAATTTCTGGAAATTGCCACAAAGAAAAAGAGTAAGGAACGCAACGATCCGCATTTGAAAAAAATTGATTGCACTTTCTATTGTAATGATCGACGCTTCGTTTCGATTGTGTGTCACTCTCAAAGCGTAGCGAATTAAATGTTTGTTTTTGTTATTTCATCGGATGAAATTAAACATTTTGTTTGTTATATAATAATATATAATACGTGGTGTATTGTTTTATTTAATTCTCTTTGTCCGTATTGAGTTTATGCGAAGTTCCGGTACTGAAACGCAAAAAGTTCCGGTATGTTTCGAACTTGTTTATCCGACCGAATTCCTTGGCAGATTATCTTACACGTTGTAACCAAAATCGTAAACTTTTATTGGGAAAGTAATAACAATAAAAAAGAAAGACAAGTGAAATTTTGAAACACGAAAAAACGATCAAGTATCGTAAGATACGTGCGATAAATTTCGCAGATGCATTCTATCATAATATAATAAACGGCTATCATGGAAAAAATATAAATTTGCCAAAAAGAGGTTTAATTTCGCGAATTTGTATCGTTCTGAAACCAACAAGAAGAGTACATTGTGCTTTCGAAAATATTTTTTTTTGCACAAGACAGTGGGCGAAGTTCGAAAGGAAGTCGTGTATAGAAAAATCGACACTTTCGGAAAACACGAACTTTTTTAGATCAGCAAGTCAACAATGATCGATAATGAACGTTTTAAATACAATCGAAAACAAGTAGGTCGTTTGGAACAAGGCATTTTTTGACATCGACAAAAACTGAATACGTTTCTATTTGTTTTCAGGGAAAGTCCCAAATCGACTATCGCTATGTACGAGATTGTCTAGTTTTGTATAGACGGTAAATTTTATATTTCATCTAACAATTTCTTGATTATCAGCTAAATCTAGACACATACCTGATATCTGTTACGTGCATCTTTCTCATTAGATTCCAAAGTGCGTGAACATCGAAGACGACCAGTTCTTGCACAATGTTCCCTGCAATACTCCTCTTGTTTGCTGTTATCGAATATATCACTGTTAACTGTCGATCCGTTTCTGATAGCAGCATTTGTCACACATTTGGCAGCTTTTACTCCATAATCACATCGACGTCCAACATCGACCGCATATTCGACATCTTCGACAATGCTTTCGGCTATGGTAGGCAGATTCGTAGGGCTGTTATTGTTGTTGTTATAATTAGCCTTCGCTTTTGGATGAGCTTCGACATTGTTAGTGAAAGTGCTTACATTCCTCAAATAAGGTGTTTCTACTCTGTTATTCCTTTTAGTACATTCACTATAAATCGGTGGTTCTTTGCCAATTGGAACGAATGTAAATGTCGCTACTGAATCTCCTATTGGTTTGATACTCTTGAGGTCGACGTTTGAACTCAAATCTTGATTGATGGTCGGTGTATATGTCGGAATAGGAGATGTCTTGTCAGTTTTCGGCGTCACGTATTGTGTTAATGGAAAACTATACTGAGTACCCACAGATACTTGCTTGTAATGGATGCTTTGTTTTGTCTTGTTATTTTGAATCGGTTTTGCGGGACGGTTGTCGTTGGGACTTTTAGCGTTCAGGGTTATTCCTTTGTCCGCATGGACATTATAATTTCGGCTCACCATAATGTCAATTGTATTTTGTATCACTTATCGCACTTTCTTTTATACATTGTATTATCTGAATTAATAGTTAAATCATTAAAAAAATAATTTCTCAAAATTAAAGAAATACGTAATCTAAATACATGTTAACACGGAAGTTTTCCTATTCTAAAACGTGACGATGAAACGAGAGAAAATTTGTATGATAATTGCGCCACGAATTAAGATGATTTTACTCCACTTATAACAAAAACCTAAAATTACTCACCATCAAGCATATAATCAAACAAAATTTCACACCATTCATAAACAAGGAACTAATCAGAAAAATGAATCAAATATCTCTATCCAACTTCAAAGGATTCGAATAACTTTCATAACACGTACGAAACGATACCATCAAAGGGCACACGTGAACACTTTTGCAAGTGTTGAGCGTTCGATTTGCATCGTCTTTGTATTCAAATCGCGCAGAATTAGCAGATAAATCACCGGCTCTTTTGTCGAATGGCCTACGCATATAAGCAGATAAAATCTAACTGTAATTCAATGGAAATTTCGAATGAAATACGATTTTCCTTTCGACGTGCGTGCGCCTGTATAATTAGCCATCACAAAAGGGGAAAATTCCTTAACCTGGTGTCGTTTTCGTTTCACGTAATGTCGCGCGATTGTAAATCATCTGTGCTATGTATGTACAATATTAGAAATCGTACGTTTTAGGACGATTTCGAAATGTCGCATTAAAAAAATTTATCGTAGGAACTTTCGATAGAGGCAAAGTGAGCGTTTATGTCATTGTCGCGTGGTTTCATTGGCGCTTTTATATATGAATAATTTGAATATAATTGATGGCTTCAGTTCTATAGGTAATTTTGAAATGATTCAATTGATATAAAATTGTAAAAACAATTCTATTGAATTTCGTAAAATCAGTTTATATCTAAAATAGACAAATTTGATAACTTGATACATTTTAAGATCTTATGAATAATTCTAGTATCCAGTTTCTTGGAAGTTACACTTTTTCAATATATTAAAGGAAATTCCCAGAATTTCTAATGTCATCAAAAAACATTGTTTTAGAATGAACACTATTTAAGTAACATGTGTTGATGACGATAATTTAAAATGATAAATTGATACAACTTTCCTTTAATGAAATCAATAGCACAGAACAATCCGCCCGCATATACATACAATACAATCGAAAGCAAATTCCAATTAAACAACAAATCGAATCCTTTCAATTTGCATAATTCCGTATTGTTAACAGAGCCCTATTGTCTTTGATTTCCCTATTAAAATCGAATCCAAAAAACATCGAACGCGTACAAAAAAATTACGCAAAGTCGAATTTTCGAACGAAATCGAAATCCGTTTGCGACTTTTCACAACCCGCGAAAAACTCTCCTGTGAGAAATTTCCCATACTCGCACTTGCGAAATCCTCCATTCATCGGCCATATATAATAAATATTTCCCGGGAAAAACTGCGATTTTCCCACGGACCGATTGTTGCACTCGCGGACTTTTCTCACGTTTCGCATATACGGACGGAAATTTCGCTCTCGTTTGTTCGTCGCATTGTTTCATTAATGTCGCTTTTATTGTTATGTGTTGCTGCCATTTTTTCATGATTATTATATATATCGTATTTGTTGTTATCGTTATGCGAGCGCTAAATGGAGCGGCAGTGTAATCTGTTGCGAAAATTGTATTATTTTGAACCGAGTTGGTAAATGGGAATGATTACGAAAATTAATACATTATTTTTATGAGAATCTCTGATTGTTTATAAAGCATCGTCTGATTTAATCAAAATTAATTTCACAAACAATTTTACGTTTTATGGTTATATTATCTGATTTTGGAACTTGAAGCGTAGATGCATATCGAATACTGTATTTTTGAATTCGATTAAAAATGCATCAAATAAAAAAAAATCAAATTCAAAACATGAATTTAAATATAAAATGGCATGAATTTAAATATTTGAAAATATGCAAAGTTAAGTATCAAATTAAATGCTGAGCTCTTTTTACTCTGTTTTTTTCTATATAAAAAACCTCTTATTCAATGTGTTGAATAATTAATTTAATTGCAAATTTTTTCAAAGGATGACGTATCGTTTTAATTTGTTTTGACACATTCTGTCAATTTATAGATTTCATCGAACAGAAGCCGGAAGAAAAATAGAAATAGTAATAATTCTTTCGTGATAGTAAAATTATAGCACGTTCAACATCAAAAGTAAAAGGTGGATAGATACGTTCTAGAAGTTTAAATAGAAATTATACGAATAAGATTTATTTCTGTTATTTTTTCAACCATTAAAACGTTGAAACGATTTCAAGTCAACACCTTTTTTTCCAAATGGAAATCAAATTAGAAATAGCTTTCGTCAGCATCAATTACATTCGTGCTATTTTTATTAAAAGCAACCATTAATATTTTTTTTTAATTTTTTCAATCAAACGGCTAATACAACGAAGATCGAGCCATATTTTGATACAACTCCGATTTCCAAATCGAAAAAATCGAGCGAAACCTTTACGAAACGCGCTTTGACAAATTAAACTCGTGAACGCTTTAATTTGAATAGCGCAATTGTCGAGCGAGCAAAGTCAAACAAACCACACAACGAAACTCTGTCGAAAAACCGAAAAAGCAAAACGTTTTCCACGACTCTTCCCGTTTCGCGTTGAAAAATGGCAAACTCGTGAAAACGCTCCGCACCGCACACAAAAGCTCGCCGAACCGAGCTTTCCCGTATTCAAACTTTTATGATACACGAACACTTCTTCACTTTTTTTTCAATCCACAATCACTTCGCGGTTTGCGACTTCTCAGGTAGCCGTCTGCTCGGCATCAGCTCGAGCCGATGACTGTCATCGGCCCATTGCACCCGCACAACGGCCTTTTTTTCGCCTGAAAATCGGAACAAAGCGACAGTGCGTCGCAACAGTCCGATAAGTCGTCTCTGGGAGTGATAACAATGGGTGGAAAAGTGGAAATTCCGTGGGAAATGCCGCCCCCGCCACCTGAAGTCGGTGTCGCAGTCGCTCCGCTTCCCACGAAGACTATCGCAGGCTGCAATAGGTGTTCGGTTTCGGATGGTAAAATTGATTTGGTGATGTTGCTCGATTTTTATTTATGGGTTGTTGCGTAAGGTTGTTATCGGAATGTATATCGTTTGTGTATGTGTTATGATTATATTATTTTATATATTTTGACTGATAAATATAAAATTGAGTTGTTGAGAATATTTTGTATCTTGTCAATCTAAAATTTTCCCAGACTATTTGTTCAGTTGATCTTTTATCTTTAACATAATAATAATTTATTATTTTATCAAACATGCAATGTATTTATTAAAAAAAACTACATATCTTCCGGTACATAATAAAAAAAAATAATATTACGCAATACCAACTAACAATCAACAATATATTCCAAAGTTGTATAATACAAACATATGGTTCGAAAAAAGTGCACTTCCATGCCCTTTGATCCAGTTCCGCGTAAAGAAACGACCTCTTCCTATATACAAACACAATACGCATACGATTCATACAATTGCACAACATTTCCTCTTTGAGAAAACTTTCCAAAGGAACAAAGGGTAACCCCGACAACCCGAGACCAGGCGGTGCACCGTGATGCAACACATAAATAACGGGACTGAAAAAAGAGCTCGAAATAAAATAAAAAACGAGACCTCTTCCCACCGAGCACTATCGCAACGAGGAAGAACTTCTGCAGATGATTGACGCTAATTGTGCAAACTTCTTGGGCTCGAGTGAAACCACAATATGAAGATGTGCTTCGAAAAAGTATTAGATATATACTTCTCGTGATTCTGAGCTGTTTGCTTTTTTCATGCTGATCTAACATGCGATATCGTTATTAAATCGTTTAAAAATCGCGACGAAATTTTCATATGTTGCGTGACTCGTAGATTAGTGTGTTGAAGAAGTTAACGTCTCGTAAATTGTCGGATGACCTTTTGGTCGTGTTGCCGTTAATTTCAATTAAATACTTTAGAATATATATTTTGGAAAATATAATGATTGATTTTTTTCAATTTATTGAAAATCAAAGTTAAATATTAGATAGGGTCAATATTTGATCAAATAGCTTTACAAATTATTTGAAATCAGTTAACTTCAAATGATAAAATCAATAAAGTAAAATTTTTCATATATTCTGAGTATTTTTAACACATGTCTAAAATTAACCTTTTCGATCGTCAAACTACCGAATTTTCTAATTTTAATGATCAGAATGCAAATTTCTTATACGAACAGAGCTCTAAAACATATCAAAAATCAAATTTCCCAACTACAACGTCGATTAATATAATATATACGATATATTCCCGCTAATACCATTCAGTCATATAATAACATTTCGGTTCGTTAAGGCGCTATCAATAAGCGATTCGGCTCGTCCTCGATTCGACTTCCTTTCGTTACACATCCCAAAAATTATTATACGAATCAATAAAAAACCGCTTCTGTAAAACATACCGAGTGGCGATTATGAAATCCTTGTATGCATCATTGAGGAAACCGGTTGATTTCGAGATATTTTTCAATTGTAATAATTGTAATAAAAGATTCTTCAATATTACATATCAATTTTATAACCTAATCAAATCTAATCTGTATTGGCGAAGATACAAAAGTTTTGTTTATAGTATTTCTATATAAACTGAGTTATTCGTATATTCTATGTTTAAGATTTCAGATTAAGACTCATATATTATAGTTAAGTGCTATAATTATTAAAAAAATATTTCATGTTGGTGAATGATTTCGATTAACTTTTTATGCCGTTGTGAAACCAACCGATTGTCCTCCATATGAGAAATGTTAGTGCGTAATGATATTTTGGGTCGACGATCTTCTTGCGGCTAATCGATAGTCAAAGATTTATTTGTTGAGCGTTTTGAAAGAGAGCTTGACTGAAATTGGAATGTTAATTGCCGAGCTTTCGTTTGACGGCCTCCCTATCCGATATTGATGATGATGATGATGATGACGATTTTCGAAACTTTTCAAAAGGCGCTTCCTAGTTTCGACTAGTGATATGTAGATGTTTGATGGTTCCACGGCCTCGTATTTAAAATTCTCAATGTGTAGTGTATCGTGTTCAATGAGGAAGTACGTGTTGAATTACAGAATTTTCGTTCGACTGCGGATTGCTGTGTTCAAAGTGACATTACGAAGATTGCTTGATATGTGGTATATTACGTTATGTAGGAAGAAAAATGAATGATTACGTCAATTTGTTATATGCTTTACTATTTTTGCCAATTCATAAAATAAATCTTTAAAAATGCATTCAATATAAATTACAATATGTTAAAGCAAAAAATCTTTACAAATTGACGATGATAGCTTTTATTTAAAGAAGCTCATTTTTTTTAAATGCATCTCGTTATTATCAATGCCGAACGTTTGAATTATGAATTAACTACTATTAAGTAGTTAAATTTTATTTTCAAACCAATTATTTTCATTATAGTTCAATTTTTATTTTAACTACCGCTTTGTCTAACATAAAATTAAAAAAAAAACAAATTTACGCTCGATGAATCACAGCTAACTTTCCTCCATATTATAAATCAAACAGTTAAACTCAACTAACCTTTCTCCACTATGATAAACAACATACAAATCCCAGCTTAAAACAAATTAAATGCACTTATCGTGTACAACGTTTAACCCTTAAGTGGACACATGCATTTGCGACACTTCGCGAATCCGCTCGCGTACGTGTCCAACACGAGGCCGACAACAATAAAAAATTAAGTATAAATAAAACAAAATCGAAACGAAAATAAAAGTGAAAGAGGGACTTGAGCAACGCCAAAGTTTCACCTTTTACAAATAATACAACGAACGAGCCGAACCCGGAGGCTGCGGGTCACACGCTCGGAATCAAACACGCGACCTTTCGGTTATACGAAAATTCAAACATCAATCAAAAGTGGCGCGAAACGTTTAAATGCTACCGATACGAACTCGCTGGATGTGTTTATGGCATAGGAAAATTTTTCATATAAAAACCGTAAGCGAAAAGTGACACTTTTTGGGTGAAACTATGGTATAAACATGATCGTGAAATTTATGCTATTTACATGTCTATTTATTGTGTTTGAAGTTGAAGAAGTGAATAGTTTTACAGCTAGTATTATGATAATATCATAATGAAAGATGCACCGGTTTGAATAGGAAGAATCAAGAATCTATAAAGGTTTCGAAACTGCTCGTACAATAAATAACTTTCAAATGCATGTACTAGTAAATGGAAAATAAAAGTTAGTACACATATTATTGACGGTTCGTATGTCAAAAGTTGTATGTAATCTTTTTTTATATTAATTGATTGTACATCAAAATATTTTCGTCTATGTTCTATCAATTTACAAAGTAAATTATTGAGATTCTTTATATAAAGTACCTATTACGATTTTTTGTTAAGAGATTGAATTTTTATTATAGTGAAAATATATTTTTTTCAACGTCTCGAATTTTCAAACAAAATATTCAATTACTTTGACATTTCCGAAATATAAATCATCATTTACCCAAAAATACGAGTACATTAATAATTGAATAAGACGATACTTTCAACCATGCCCTTTCACATATAAAACATCCGTATAAAATTACATATATTAGTACCACGTGCATTTTACAATACGTAACATCCAAAAATGAAATATAGTCTATTCAAAAACCAAACAAACATAATACTTTTTTTTAAATCAAAACGTCTTTCGAATCGATCGCAAAGTGTAATAAATTCGAATCGAACGTGACAAGACTTTCGAGTCCTCTTGCACATACTGACAATGTGTGCATTGAATTATTTACGGCCTGGAATGTACACGGCGTTATAAAATTACACATATTGCCGTCTCGGCGTATTTACATAATTGATACGAAAATATAATGTAACCTTTGGTCTGCAATTGTAAAAATTCGGTTATGTAACTTAACCCGTACGCGGAAAATTATACGCATCCTCTCCAGTTACAATTTCCTTACTGAATTAGTATCTGTGTCAGTTTTATAACCGGTGGGAATTAATAAGTTCGTAATCGTAGTTGAATGCGCCATTAAGATCGCACTTAAATTGTTATTAATTACGTCTATGAAAATATCTGGGATGTATCGGAATAAATTACACCGCATTATTTATACGCGAAAGAAAGTTGATAGCACTATTTGTTTCGGTATGGAATGCCGTTATGCTGCGAGAAAAATTCATTTTCTTTTCAATGAAAATATTTTTTTATGCGTCAGCATGTTAGGTATTCTAATTAAATCATAATTTTCACAACGACGTGTTTAATAATTCAAACGCATTAAACGTGATTAAAATTTCTTAATAATGTTGCGATTCCGATTCACTAACACATAAATAAACGTTTTCATTTAATAAAAATTTATTATACAGACACCCATCTTCAAACACACTTCAGTCGTAAAACTTCTCATTTTTTTAATAACATATAATAACTAACCGTAATTAAAATTTCATTCTAATATATACAGAATCCAGTTATTTTTTTCTATTATAATATAAAATTTTCAAATTTATTCGTATGTAATATTTATACAAAATTACATACAAAACCCTAACATAAATTGCAACAGTACAAAATCAAACACGGCTGCCTACGACCCGGCCATTTAGGGGTCGACCCATCAACCACTTAACCACATTGTAAAAGCGTTCACACGACTACGAACATAGCACAAAACCATCTGCACCTTTACATAATCCCATTTCGCACACGCGCGCGAAAGTTGGGTTAGGTTAGTTTCGGCTTGCAATGTGAAAGCGCGCGTTGCACCCATTCAAATCGCTTTCTTCGACAGACCCTATCATCATCGTAATTGACGTCATCGTTGCTGGACCACCGAGTTTCCTCTGATGTAACCTCGGAGGTGTATGTAATTTGTAATGTAACGGCTTTCGCATATGATTGTTATCTGCGTGAGATGCGACAATTGAAGCTACCGGCATTCCTAGAAGACTTTGTATGTTTGTATGTTGAGAATCGTTAAAGAAAATTGCCGTTTATAGTCGATAAATAAGAAAAGGTGGGTGTTGAAGATACCAGGAAAAACTTATGCTTATAATAATTATAGTCAAACCAAATTAGTTGTGTAATATTTTCGCGATAATTAAAGATGAATACTGATTAATATTTTTTGTCGACATGAACCGAAAGCAATTATAGATTAATTAGAAATCATAATATTGTCGATTGAATGGTATATGACAACGCGTCGATTAATTAACGTACAAAAAGTCGTCTCGTTAAATTTTGCAGTGCAAAAAATCGGTCAAACAATTGATTTCAGTTTCAATTAGTTAATTTGAAATCAGTCATTAGAAAGTTGCACTTTTCACCGTGGGATAGGCCGTTCGAAGCATATTAATGACCATCATACATTTAACACAAATTAACTGTTAAATTTTGTAATTTTTAAATTGATTTAAAGTTAAATATGATTTTTTAAATACAATGTTACAAAATCGATCGATCTATTTATATGAATCGATTTCGACATTTCAACAATAATTGGCACCAACGAAAAGTGTCGCTGTTTACCGACAGAGCCTGCGTCGCGCTCGCCGCCGTTTTTCGAATTTTTTCTTCGACAAAAGTCAACGTCAATCCGAATTTCAAATTTGAACGTCAAACTGAATATTCAGGAACTATCTTCACCGATTTTTCCCACGTTTTGATCCGGCGTCCGTCCGGTAGAACTAGTCCAAGTGACCAACCGCTATTTCCTGAACCGCTCTAGATCCGCAGATAATCGTGTTTATGTAAAACGACGTCTCGCATTAGTGACAAATCGCTTGTTTCTTTTGAATCATTTTTTTTTTCAATCTATTATGCATATTTATTTATTTGGATACATGTGTATGCGCCGTGTGTAAACATGTTTGTATACTATCGCTTTTTATTGGCGATAATAATCTTGAAAAAAGTACGAGAGCGTATGAATTGTTTTGCACGGATGGGTTGACTGTGTGTTACGTTTCTATTATGGCGCCAAAGTCTTTTGCAGATAAGATTTTTGATTTCATATTTAACTGTTTGTTATGTAAAAAAAAAAATATAAACATATACCGGTTTATTCGATGTTGCACTCGTTGCACTCCAAATTACTAGATAGGACTTATTATATTTTTTACGCTTTCTTTTCACGCTCGAAATGTTAATTAAAATTATACATTGTATTGAGATAACGTTTTAATAATTAAATTGAGTCACCATGCCGGTTTTTTCAATAAATTTTAGCACCAAACAAATTTCGCATGCCCACAAGTCAACTTCTGAATTTCGCCAATAATTATTGCTTTTCTATTGGTCTGTATTTATTTTTTAATCAATTTCGCATTAGATTACTTCCTTGGACATCATAAAAAAACTCACACATGCATTAATGTATCGATGAATTGATTTATCGTCCATTTAACAAGTTAGTTATTCAACACATACCGGATCGACGGTTCAGTAATTACATTAATAAACATTGCCCGTATTTAACTATCTTCATTAAGATGTGTAAACATTTTAACCGCACGTATAATTGAATAGCGTCAAAAAAGTGTAGTAGATTTGCCGAACCGTTGCATGAGCTTTCGAATTTTGCACTTCAATATAAAAGCTCATTGTTCATATAATGACCAACCATGTAGTCATCGTGGTTAATAAAAAGATGATAAAAATGTTTATAAAAAATATATTAAAATATTAAAGAATATAAAAAGGGAGAAAGCATCGCCGCATGATGTCAATTAAGTGCAATTTACAAGGTATTTCTTTTGACGATCGAAATTTTCTATAGACGAAACGCTGATTGGGATTACGGTTCGATTTGAATATTTTATTATCGTTAAGTTTAATTCGCTTGAGAAATTTTTGAATTGCATCATTGGAATTGTATATATGTATATATAAAAAAAGTTTATTTATAGTAGGATGCGCAATATTCTGTCCAGTTGCAATTAAACGGTTTTTATGTAATGCCTTAAATTTTCGTTGGAAAATTGTACGATATAATTACCAGCCAGTTGCAAAATTAATTTATATACGCATCAGAAGAAATTAGCGAAAAGATTTTCTATGAAAAAAAAATCTTATACGCTATCGTAAGTGGCGATCTTAATTAACTACAACTTTCATAAGAAGCATATTCATAGATGCATATGAAAAAAATATTGTATTTCAACAATAATTCGCATTGTCGATTCTGAGTTGCGTAAAGCTAAATTTTAATAAATACACACGGTGAGTATAACATAATATAGTAATTTACAAATAAACTCACAAAAGTAACTTTCTCACAGATCCAACTCGAAAATATCGGAACGATCCCGTAACGAGTTCGAATTTTTAATCTGTAGATCAATGGTAAATCTGGGAGTATATTTTACTCGATACCATCGATTACGTTCGACGAAAACTTCTAAATTTCATTTCGATTTCAGATATTTTTACCAAATGTAGCAAAATTTCGGAAGCGTATAAACTTTGCCATTTTGGCAGAACATTACAGAATTGCACAAAAAAAAAATTGAAATCGAGAACAACGTTTTCGGATCGAATCACTTTCTCGACTATCCTCGTACTATATTATGCGTTTTAATCGAATCACGATGTGGCGTTACGTAATTTTTGTTTTTTTCTTCTCGACATGTTAGTGTCCTTATATGGAGCAAACAATCTATTCGATTGAAGAGCAACAAATGACCAAGCATTCAAATTGAGTACGCTGTACACAAACACACACCAGTTCTACCCGAAGCCATCCGAACATAATTACGTTTCGATATCAAAAAAGCCCATAAAATTCGGTGACGAAACAATCAACCGAAATACGAATCCGATAAACACATAATAACACCGCGGACAGTGGCGAAGATCCGGTCGTTTCGCATGGCGTCTAATCAATTCAATGTTATGTTACGAAATGGAAAGTGATGATTTTTATGTCGAAGTCACGCACGTTTATTCCGATAGAGAAGTGGTGATTTGGCGAACGGTCGTGGGAGTGTTTGTGTACATAAATACGAGTATGATCTTAATACGTGTAGATCCGTTGCATTGTCTCTCGATGATCTATCGTACGGATTGACAAAATATTTGATTGCGAAAATTTTATAGGTCGAATACGTGTTTTAATACGAAGCCATATTTCCATTTACAAAATAATATTAAAACTCAGCATATGAGTCACAATTTGGCGACACGCATTATGGGATAAGCCTCTTATGAATATTCGAACACGAATGTTCGGAAATCTTTCAAAATATGAATAATCATTCAATACCGATCGAGCGCGTCGAATCGTTCGAACTGCGAAACATTCAAACAACAGGCCTCATACAAATTTGCATAGACGTGACACGTGAAACGTTACGAATACCCATCATTAGCGTTCGAGGAACAACAAAAGTTCCATAGACCTCACATGTGTGATGCAATCGCGTAACGACACGTATGCAATCGTTTAAATTGGTTTCCATTATATGCATCGATGGAATTGGACCAAGAATCGCTTTTGCAATTAATACAGCCACAGCGAGATAAATTGGTAAACTCTGATAGAATTCGAAGAAAATTCCGAATGTGAAGGGATTATTAGTTCAGTTATGGTTTTTAAAAATAATATGATTTGTATTCAACGTTGAATTAATTTGATTGAGAGTTCGTTAGAGGCTTTTGCAATTTTCTACAATGCGAGCTTCTGACGTTGGTGTCGAATGTTGTAGTAGGATCACACCCATATTGTTTCGAAACATTGGATGTTTCGGATTCCAGTCAAATCAGCAAACGGCTGTTGAAAATTTTCAACAAAGAATATATTTACGTGATGAAACTGCCGAAACGTGAACGTCCATCAAAAATATTCCAACGAATGCGTGTTGGCGGGAACGGTAATTAGTTCATATGTTTTGACTATAATACGAAAACAGGAGAAGTGAAATGGATAGATACTAATTTTTCATGGCGAAAAAATGCTTTTTCTTGATTTTTCTAATTTGTAAATTAATTCTATTTCGTAACCAACTTCGGAAAGTTTAACGCAAGGTGTATAACAAAACCCAAAAGCTTATCGCACGGCTTACATAATAAAAAATCCAAAATATTTATTTTCGTTAATTCGTTCGAAAATAAACAAACATAATAAATTTCTTGATACGATTCTTTTGAACATTAAAATTTACAAAATTTAAAAATCAAAACTGACCTTTAGTTACGCACCTTTGCTTGAACCAAATAGAGAAAAAATGTGATCACTCACCTGTAAACAAAAAATAATCAAAGTCAATAAACGAAATTTTTCAAAATGTGAGTAAGGAGAAAAATAGGAATTCTAGTTTTTTTTAGTTTTATGAAAAATATGTGAAAATAAAAAAATTATATTACTTATTTGTCATTATTTCTTATAACTTACAAGAAAGGATATTTATATAAATATTATTAGTTTTTAACGGGTGACGATTCATTAAAAAAATATTAAAAAACCAATCCGATTGTGAAAGTTGAAGAGTTTTTCTTTTTTTTCCAAATCATCATTGTCGACCCTTTTTTGTGCCCACTGCAGGACTGGGTCTCCCCATCAAATATTGGGGGTTTAGGCTATAT
>JAOXNN020000021.1:7868273-7887181 GCA_028571205.2 Hydropsyche betteni
CCTTGTATAACACGGATTTGTATTACACGACGTTTTTGTGGAACCATATGACCGTGTTATACGAGGCCCAGGTGTATATGTATTTTTCGTGGAGAAGGTTTTTAGCATCATTACAATAGGGTGACGCAAAAAAATGTCGAGTATAAAAGCTGCATTTGTTGGAGATGTAATAATATTCGGCAATCAAATGTGATTTCCTAGTATAAATCTAGTTAATTTTAACTATTATATTTCCGTAATTTTATTATTATTTTAACAATAATTGATAATGTTGTTTCACGAATAAAAAAGTATGAACTTTATACGCGACATTTACATACAGAGTAATAAATTTGATGTGAAGTTTACAAAACAATAAAATAAAGAATTCTGTATAATAGATTTAGTTCCTGTTTGTTGACTGCAATATTTGATTTTACAATAGGAAAAAATATGGGTTATATAACGGTGTAATTTAAGAGAACGGATTAGAATATCCGCGAAGTCTAATATACCCTGCAGATGTTTGGTGAATCACGATTCGAAAACTGGATGCACCAAATTTACATCAAACCAATGTTAATAATTGAAAAATATGAACCAACGGAACACAGGAAGTAATAGAACAATCGTGAAAATCCCAAGGCGAAAAAATCATAAAACTTTCAAACGGAATCTAATCAACCAGTTGGCATTTGAACGTTTTACAGCTAATCAGCGAAAACGCATCGAATTATTTTAATTGGATAATGAACTTAGAGAGAGATCAACTAAATTTACGATTCCACGAAATACACTTATCTTGCAGTGACAACTGTTATTTTATCCTTTACTTTTAAAATAACACATAATATATACCGCGCAAGTTATTACAATCATCAACCTCGAGTTTCATAAACTGATTCAAACCTGAAAATAACTATATGGCCTTCTTGAAGAAAAGAAAACGCTCCAGTTTAAAATTGTGCAAGTGCAAATCTCGTGTTTAGAAAAAAAAAAAAACAACACAAACGTTTAAGACGTGTCAATACGTCTATTCAGGATGATAAATCATCCGGATTTGGTTTTCGTTCGTGCGAATCGATCTTTTTTTAAGATCTACACTCAGACATGGGATCAAAGTGTGAAAATTTGACCCCCCGAGGCTGTAACTCACAGTTTAAAAAATCCACATGACCAATAAAAAAGGCTTAGCGAACAAAAAAATGACTTAAATTCGTCGTTAAAGTGTCGGCCGTGGCGTTCGTTGTCTGTTAACGGCTGTCAAAGAGTGACGGTTCAACAATGGATATTTGAATAAATATTGAAATAGGGCAGTTTGGAAAAAATGATTTATATAATTCAAAACAGACAAATTTGTAATTTGTTGAAAAATAAATTAAAATATTTTATCTAATTATGCATTAAAAGTATAATATGATACAATATAACAAAACCTATATGCTAAGATTGAAATATTATAACATAACATTATGAATGTGTAACAAAAACAAAAAAATATGATTTTGTAATTGATTAAGATTGAATAGTGAATTCATAGAAATATTACGAAATATATTAAATTAAATTAATATATCATAATACTAAATTTATTAGCGAGTGTGCATGGCTAGTCAAAACCAGAGGCGTCTTGCGCCAAATTGAGCTTGCATTGGAAAAAAATATGTATCAATTACAAAATTCGAGTGATTCATCTCTCAATTTGAGCTAAATAAATTACTGATACGCTAATGATGCCGATGAATAAATTTGCATAACTGTTTTGATAGTCGTTGCAAAATCTATACACGAAACTCGATCGATGTAAAAAATGAATGAAAAAAACGATAAGTGGGCGTTCGATTCAATAATGTACCTAAATAATTGGACAGCGTATGAAGTGTGTTCTCATTAAAACTTTCTATTTAATTTATTTACGAGGATTGTGGAAATTTTCAAAACTATTTACAGTATTGAATCGTGCTTATATAATAAAAACATCGATAGTGCTCACCTGAACAAACGCCACAATTAATAAATGTATATTTAAATTCGTAATATATGATATATTATAAAAAATTCAATATGTAATTTTTTCATAATATCAAATGGCATGCAAAAACTGCAATTGCATCCGAATTCATTACATCACAACCTTCAAAATCTACCGATCACAAAAGCGAAAACTTCCGTACAACGACCAAAACATACATTTTTTCATTAAAAAATACATAAAACAAATATGTATACTTCAAATATTTTTTTTAATTATTTATTTTGGACATTGAATAGGTAAGAGAAGGCTATTGTGAGCGGGGCCACGTTCGCGTGAACGCATCCACAACTTCCTAAATCTTTTTCTGCCATTCTTCGAATGCGAATAATGCACCGTTGGACATTCATGGTGTTTTATAGGTTTCAGTGAGGACATTGGACAATTTCAGTTCATACAACGGACTTGACCCCGAGTTTCTGCGGTCATGGATAAGTCAAACCATCGACTATTTGATTAATCACTGTAATATTAACGACGAGTATGTGGACAACACTTGACTCAGTCCAAGTCCAGGTCGTGGTTTAACACGATTTTACAAGTACGAAACAGTTATTTGTGCCATATGTATTCTCGAATTATATAAAAAAACTTTTATGGGTTAATTATATTGAAAGCACAGATTCTACCAAGAAATAAAGTTAAGTAATATTATAAACATTATGGTAAATATTATTGATAGATGCGATCTTCCACTTTTAACCTTAGACCGTTCAGCAAGTTGACGAAAGTTCAAATGTTTGAACTTTTTTCAGAAAAGTATTAAAACATCGAGTTAAATGCATATCAGATGGCCTTGATTAAACCAGCTCGAACTGTGTCGATAATTTAAAATTTCTTAACGATTACTCATTCGTATTCACCGTTTGAAAATGAAAATCAACGATTTGCTGCATGGCAAAAAGTGCGTTTTGTCGAAAACCGGTGTGTCTAAAATTAAAAACGATTGCGAATGGCGTGGGTGGCCGCAATCATTGCATCAAAACTAAGGTTGCATTTGTGCAGTTGTGCAAAATCATTGCCAAGATGAGTAGGAATTTTGCGAAAGTCTCGTTGAACAATCGTACGGATCTTGTGCATGTGTATGTGATATTGTACGGTTGAAAAGTTGCAAAATTCTAATTCCGATTTGTATAGAATCGATATTAGATATGACGGAATTGTTGAGCGTCGATAACGAGCGGAAAGATTTATTGAACTGAGCCATATATAATATTAGAATTCGAATTCTTTTCAAGAGCATACTACATTTTAGTTATCACATTTATATAAAACGTACGAAATGAAAATCGAAAGAATCCGTCACACGAATGTTCCTATTACGCAAACACGAATCAAACGACAATTTCCTTACATAAATCACGTAGCGAAAAAAATGTCTAATGTGCGAACATTAAATTTAATTCACATCGTGAAAAATTATCTAATGAAACTCGCATTTAAAAAAAACCACACTTACGACCCGTCGAGTCCTTCCTGAAAAAGACCATCATAACATAGAAAAAATTAATATATAAATTTTTTCTCCGATGGCAGTTCACGGGTCATAATGAATTCGTTGCGAAATGCACGTCTCGCATACGTACAAACACTTTCCAAAATTTTTATCTCGCAAAAAATATCCGATCGAGAATAATTGCAGATGTTCGCAGCGAGGTACAACAAAGAAACGCCTCACAGCGAAAATTTCGCAACACCCACGTAAATCGTTATGCTATATATTTGTGTTGTATACGTAATATAATATAATGGCGATAAACATTATTGTTCGGTTCACACTTACTCGTAAATTTTCGATTTATTCCATCGAAGATTGCGTATAAATCTTCGAAGCGTATGCGCGAGTTGAATGATTGCGGTAAAAGCTTTTAAATGAATAAATCCGCATTTCGATTTAAGTGTTTTTTATTCAATTGATGAGTTTTGAAGACAGTTTGAAAAATGGTAAAAATTGCCTCGGCTTTATCGTTGTGGGCGCGTTTTCTATAAATCACAGAATCCTCGAAAAAACATACGAAATATATATAAGGCATTAAGTAAAAAGGTCATTTGATTTGTTTATTTTTTTTTTTCAATAAAATTGTAGACAAATTCGCATAGCTCGAATGCGATACATCATTCGAAATTCCTAAGCGGTTTTTTTTGAACATTTTTGTATGGGCGTACATTTGATATGTTTCACAACGTACTTACATTCCTGACGTTCTGTGCAATAAATCGATGATGTATTAAAATCTTCATACTTCAAACGATCAATTATGATTTAATCGCTAAAAATAAGTGAATTTTGAAATTTGATATAAATTTGTGTTTTATGTTCAAGTGACGACAATTATTTTTCAATCTGTCGAAGAATCAATTTTATAAGAGTTTTCCAATTGAAATATTGAATTTTAATATTTTAAATATAAAATTTAAAATCATATTGAAACATGCAATACAATAAAAAGATAAGAATGAGTGTTTATATAATTCACTGTACGCATCATTTAAATAAATTTTTCATCTCCATTGAAAGATTAAAGTTTATCAATCTTCAATGACAAAGTGACGACGATATTCGAATTGAGCGATGTGTGATTGACCTATTGAACTTATTTAAAACATGTCCGATCTAAACACATAAACGACTTATCTAGGATCTCGTAGATCGTCTGAAAAATCGGCGAACGTCAATTGAGTTGACTTTCGACCTTATTTTCCCGCCTTGGAATTAAGTTAAACTTTAAAAGACATGAGAACCGACTGTCGCAATTGACTCAATCGGGTTTAACCACAAGTTAAAGGAAAATATTATATTATATTAGTGTGTAATCGGGGCTAGATCACTATTATATTATGTGGTCGTGGACTTTTGAAGTGTTCGCGAAAACGCCTCGAGTGCTTCAAAAGCTTCGATCGCTTTACGAAACGTTCAGAATTGAATTCCACATCTGCGAAATTTAATATTTTATAAACACATATTTATAAAATATTAAATATAGACCGTTTATAAATTTTATCGAAATAAATCATGTAATCAACATCGAAGTTTGATTTCGTGAGAAAGATGCCGCTACTATAACGTTTCGACATATTAAATAATTCATACAATTGTGAAACAGAACAATTTATTTAAATCTAAAAAATCCTTTATATTTACTAAAATTCACAACATAAATCTTAAAAAAAAAAATCGTCTAATAACCCTTAAGTGGAACGAGACGAAAATCCAACAACTTTTACCCGTTGAGAAAATTTGTCAACGGCTTGTCAAACGCCAAAATTAAAATATAAAAAGCAGCACACACAAATTCATATAATATCAAACGAAAGCAGATAACAATCACGATATGCAAAAGCAGTTATAATATACATATGAAAAAAAAATCGAATCAATCTGATTTCGATCTGGGAACGTCGGGGCCTTTGAAAGAGTACTCATCCACTATTCGCCGTGTTGAGGAAATCTTCGGACACGAGTTGTGGTTTTTTGTTTCAGTTTACGTTTTTTTTCTATGCCGAATTCACTTTCGAACCTGTTCGATGTGTCAATGCGTCGAAATTGTGCGTTCGTGTATGATGTTTCGGTTTTTTTCGAATGTGGCGTGTGTGTAATTCAATAGTAGCATCAGCTTGAGAAATTTCGATGTCAATGTCGTTCGGTTTGATGTTTTTTTTTTTGTTTCTATCAAGATAATATAAAGTGTTGAAACTGTTGTATGTACTTAAAAATCTAGATTAACCAAAAGTAAATAAATATTCGTTTTATTGATGTTACTAAAAAAATAATCTTAGCATTTTTTCATCAATGTCAATAACAATTTTTTTTAAAACTAATTGATGTCAGTTTTTAATTTAACCGATGATTATATTTATGAAGGCAATAGCTTAGTAATCGAAAATGACTACTGATCTCTTTCTATAATCTCAAATCTAATTATTTAATCTCAAAACAATGACAATCAAAGGTCACTTTCTATATGTATTCATTCGATACCAATAGTCATATATTATATGTATTTTTTTTATCTATAATTAATATCAATATATTTTTGTATTAATTAATATACAAGAATAATATTACTACCAAGGTAAACAAAACAAACAAACATTAAATACAAGAGTCAATAATCTCACTTAATCAATTTATCTCAACAAACACACAAATACATACTTAGATTTCGTATCTCAAACTAAAGATAAAGTTTTTTAAGCAGACAACCATGAGACAATATTATCACGTTTTTATGATGTGATTTTCAGCACATAAAAAATGTACACAGTAACTGAACAAAATTGTGATAAAATTAACATGGCAACAAAATCTCACCAGACTCACTATCTGAAAACTTTAAGTACTATTGATGAAAAAATAGCACACGTTTCACTAACTACGTTATTATCTTAAGCTAAAGTGTAAATATTTGTAAGATCTTATGACTTTTGATGTTGAGTTCACGCGAACTATGTCGCCTTCCTATTGAATTATTTTCCGAGAAAAACTCGGTAATTTTCCAACTGAATAACAAATTTTAGACCTCGTGACCTGACTTTTCTCGTATGACTGATAAAAAGATACAGCAACGTAATTAAACAGATTTTGCATAATTTAATCGTCGATTATGCTGTATCGAACAAATTGCGATTGTCGACCAAAATTAAAATTGGTACTAGTTTTCGACGAAGTTACTTCGAAACGTTTTGAAAGTAAAAAATTTGCAATCTTTTCCAAAATTGTCGAAAATTCTTTAAACGAATTTCGTATTGTCAAAATTTCGAAAATATTATTGTATATTTTTTAACACGCATTGATGAACTCGATCAATCGATTGAAACGACACGATCGATTACGAATCATTTTGCTAAACCATTATGTTCTTTAGGAATATTTTCTGCTTTCATTTTCAAGTATATTCTATATTATTTTACTAAAAGATATTTATTGAATATTTATATCTTCTGAACCATAAAATAATTCGATACGGAACATCATCAAAAATGAACATAGCGATTAATTTTATTGCACATTCCGTAATATTACTTTTCAATTAGCATACATGCGAATATAGCATGTTTTCATATTTTTGCAAACGCAGTAATCCGTTTTATCTGTGACCCACATATTAACAATTACACGGCCGAGACTGAATATTAATAGGCTCACGAACGCGTAGGTTATTAACATTGATAAATATTCGTACTTCTTCTGATCGAAAAATACATAAATTTACTTCTAAAACAGCCTAATTGATACCACGAACGATGGCTTGAGGACGACTCGCCGTAACGAGACGAGTTTTCCTTAAATGGAAAAACCACATTTTTCACATATGTTTTTTACGAGTTCGATCGTCTGCAAATTGCTTTAATTAGCCGTTATAGCAGAAAATCGATCACAATATAGCGTTTCGACTTATCTAATGTCCTAATCGAACGAAACTTACGAACTGTGAAATGTTTGTAAACGTACGATAGTTTCATTGATAAACGCGATAATAAATAATATATAATAGTAAATATCGCTTATTAATAGTGCACACCTCTCACTCATATTTCAAGTATGATTCTGACTAGTGAATAGGAATTATATAATTTTATAGTATTAGATTTTATTTATTAGTTTATAAATCTTCTGCAACACAATGAACGATGCGTGTACATAGCGACAATGGTATGGAGCTTATCATTGCATCTAAAGACAATATGAATTTCTCAACATATACCATAGAAACAATTACAATACAAATTTATATATTATAAATCATCAACGAGGACCTCCATTCCGAATTATCAAAATAAATTCAATACTATATTCGCTTACTGTGTCATTCTTGAACAATTTAGAGTAGGCGTCAACCCTAACACCGAGTCAAGGATATCGAACGTTAATGACAAATTAATTATTATAAATAAACATTTATCTTCAATACAAACCGTCCGATAACTATAAAACTTTACAGTCTATTTACGCCAATTAACCATCACCGTTCTATAAGCATATAATATTAAATTAACATCTCCCGAGGCTCCGTACGAGCGAATCGATAAACTCGAGGATGCGACATCAGAAGGGTTATCGCATTCGCACATTGCGAACGGCAATGACCCAAAAAGCCTGAAAAAGTCCAGTAGCCGCCTCTCTTGAGACTCTTTCGAAAAAAAAACACGAATTAATCGAGGATGGACCCTCCACGCTCATCTGGTCCAACTTTGAGAAGTTGCTGGCCGGATTTCACGACCTTGCGATCTCCATAGCAGATGGTAACGTAAATAAACTCTATAATATCATTTTTTTCTATGATTGTATTATATAATATTTCAGATAATCGATCTAATATTTCCATTTGCCTATATTGTAATTTGATATGAATTGAAATAATGATATATCAATGTGTTTCAAATAATTTAAATCTGCAATTTTGAATATGCGGAACTCTTTTAATATTAATGTATTGTATTCAAATTCCGAAATATAATTCTTTATATAAAAAGTAAATCCTTGTTATAAGGATGTATGACATCCTTGGTTAATTTATTTAAATTGAACATAAAACCTGTTACAACACACGAGGATCGAATTGACTTTGAAATATCGATATTTCGAACTGCTCGTATAAATTCTTCGGGTCTAAACGAAATTTATATTTGCAAGTAAGCTGCTTGTCAAAAAACACTATATACGACCTTTGCAAATTTTCCGACATCGTAAAACGATTATAATACACGAAAAGTGCCGGGAAAGTTCACGCGAATCATCATCAATTAAACCATAAAACACGGCACAAATTCGTTTCGCAACTTTATTGCACATATTTCCAGTTAGTCGATGAATGAAAAGTACATTAACATTAATTTTTGAATAAATACGAATGAGTTATTTTGACACACATGCAAACGCAGCTGCATTCAAAAACGGCGCGCCACTTTCTCCGTTGTGCACTTTTTTCAAAAAATAGCGCGTTCGATCTCAAAATAATATTTTTTCGAACGAAACCTTATAAGGGCGACAAGCTTAATTCCTCCCCCGATTGATGTATGTTTCGACATAAACATTGAGCAATTCAATGAAGTTGTCATTCAAATTCTCGATGTAAAAAATTACGCCCACTTCTAAACGATCTATTGAAATTGAATATGAAGAAAAAATGAGACGATAAATTAAAATCTCCTACTCATTAACGACTTAAAACTTCCAGATACGAATCTTCGCGCCTACAATTCAACACTTTTGTATTTCCGACGCCTCGAAACAACACATAATGAGATCGTTATGTAAAATTAAGGATGTTATCCCTTGCAATTTTCGCATTATTTTCACCGACTTTCTAATCCGTTTTCGTGAACGCATACGTGGGCTTTTTTATGCGATCGATTTACGATATGTCTGATCTAAAAAGAGATATCAGCAAAAAATCTCGATAGAGATATTCGACGAAAATCGATATATCAGATTTTTATCGGGCCGAGTTAATCGATTTCCCAAACGTATTTGTATTCGGTTTTGTCATCAATATATAAAACGCACGTCAATATATAAACTAATGAGCTATCGTTATAATCAATCGAACCGATCGATTATTGGGATGTTAGATTTATATGTGGATCGCAAGGCTTATCAATCATATTTGTAAAGAGATGATTATTTTATGTGAATGTGTTAAGAAATTGATCGTAATCGTGCATAAGAAGTACAAGGCAGCTGTTTCGTATGAAAAATTGTCGAGAGTGACCTAATAACATTATAGATTTGCCGGTTAGAAATATTCATAAATTATTTTTAAATAACAATAAAAGTGCTAAATGCATTCGATCAATAACTGCAGTATTGTAAGAATCGTAAATATAAATATTTATTACATCGTTTTGAACCTTGAGTCTGGACAGCGTTTAACATTTAATTCTCAACAAAGGTAGTCATTTGTGTCGGGTCATAAGAAGCAGAGGTTATGAAAACGATAAAATGAAATACGAAAATATTACATTATTCTCGATTTTAGCAAAAAATATCAAACATTATGGAAAATCTTGTAAGAATTCTTTCATAAACTTACACGAGTCATATTTTCAAGGATTCAGAAATCGCCGAATTGAAAACGATAAGTAAACAGATTTTTTTTATTAAACACTTAACCGAATGATTAATTGAACTTTAAAAGAGTATTGCGTGATATTTCTTTTCACTTTCGGCTCTTCCGATAACGGTCACATCCTTCAACTTTTATTTTCTGAACATATTTTAATTTTATTGCCATATTGTGTTATCACAAAGAAAAAATTTATATCCAAACCGTCGGCGAATAGTTTTGCGAAATCGACGAAAATTGCACGTGGCACCTTTGACTCGTCTCCTTTTCGGAAATGTAATTGCGTAATGTTTATGAATTACATTTTCTCATTGTGATTGATATAAGTATTACATATTATATTCAAAAGCAGTGTTAACACACGTTTACAAGTTTATTTACACATTTTCATTATGCAAGCTTTCATATGCAGTTTCGCATTAAGGCAAACATTTCTACTGAAAAAGACGCCATTTTCAAAGTATTTATGTGATTCTTTTAAATTTATATAATATATGTAATATGCTTGTTAGTGATATGTACCTTTACATTTTTAAGTGTTAAAAGAGATGTTCGCGTGACGAACAATCTAGGGCTAATGTCGCAAAGAGTTACAACATTTTTGATACGCAACATACGCATTCTCACGACAGTATTCATGTTCCCTAAAAAGCGATACAACTATTTTTCGTAATATAATATTTGACCCTTTTGAAAAAATCACAACCATAGGAAATAATCGATTAAATTGCAATAATCTGAAAAACGCCGATACCTTAATGCTCATAGGAAGATATTTCCAATGTTCTCATGATTAAAGATTCGATTAATTCAAAAACAATTATACATATAAAATGTACACGGAACTGCAAGAATCTCATAAATTTCAAAATGTATATAATTGAATCGAAATGATAAAATTTAATTGAAATTATAACTTGTTTTATATGAATAAAATGGTAATTGGTATAATCTAACATAATGGCATGATCTTTCATTCGGAGCCACTTTATTTAATTAAATATGTATCGATTCTTGTGCACTATTGACATTTCGCGAAGCTCTAAAATATTAGATTTTATCGCCGTTTAAAAATCGCTGTACATAAATTTCGTACATCGAAACTTTATGACGCCCCGCGGCCATGCAATATAACACTTATTGCCGAGGAGAAGAATTAATGTCATAACCTTTTACCGATACAATGTTACGGAATCAATTACCAACTTTATTTATTGAACCCTACCCGAGAACAATTGCAGAAGACGAACCTATACAGAACGACACAAAAGACCACACCCTCGTGTGTCACGTTTATTTACGGAGCATCTAATTAATTATGATTTTTTTTTTTAGCGACAAATCGAACGTCCTCTGCACCGGTTGACCTTTGCGAACAATGCGCAAAGCTTATTAGGCGAAGAATCGCAAAGATGTAACCGAACCGACCGGTTTCCAAAGTCCTGGATGTCGAAAAACGGTGGCATCGCCGATGAAAAAATCGAAATCGGATTCGAAAAAATATAAAAAAGAGCTTGGTCCAGACACGTGGCCGCAGAAGTGTCATAACGACCGGTTGCGTCACGGTAAAGATCTTCATGGACGACGCAACATCTCTTTTACAACACGGACCGTTTCGATAAGGCTGTGACGGAAAGTTGAATCGGATAAACTCGGGTTTAACCGAATGTGATTGAAAGAAATAAATACATGGAATTGGGGTTGTTGTTTGATGCAATGGTTCGAGTTCGTTTTCAGTCGCAGAAGGGATATGTAATATTATTTCGTAATGTATTATAATATGGAGACTTTCATGTGAAAGGATATATAATATGAATTCGTGATTTCGAAAATGTTTTAGATGAAATTTGTTATTAAACCATTCACTTTATATGTTGTGGATCAGCAAAATGATTTGAATCGAATGAAAATGTTGAAGCACGATTATAAACCAAAAATCGTTACAAATTCAAACTTTTTGCTACTTTTAAATATTAGTATAAGTTATTTTGATTGATCAAAAACTACAAGAAATCAGATAAACTCAATTTTATAGCCTACTGCACATCGACAATCGATCTTGGTTATCTCGCATCGGCAACGTAACTTTTCGCTCTTCAATCGGCGTAATATGGTTCGTTTTGAAAACGAAAAAAAACCTCATCGTATGTGATGTTCTGCCGCGATCTCTCGAGCCAGTTTCGTAATAGCACATTTAACGATTTTCTCTAGTGAATTTTATTTATATCGAAGCGCGGTCAGCATGACTTGTGTGAAGCGTTCAAATGAGGTCAACGATTGGACGACCGTTGAATATTGTATTATTGGACCTCTCATGTTAAACACTAACGATCTGTCAGATGTTCTCAATAGTTTAAATGTGGAAAACGCGATCGTCAGATAGACGATGAAAAAACGTGGAACGTATGGTTTTGAATTTTGGTAGAATTGTGTTTGTTTACGGAAGCGGAGTCGAAAGTGGACATTTTTCCGCTTAACGAAAACAAAATTTTGATTTCAATTGCAAATTTGCCACCGCCGAGGCTTTCACGCGGACGAAAGTGAAATTGAATTGAGTCTGCGACGAACTTGAGGTTTCGCGAAAAAAATAAGCGTATCGAAACTAGACCGTCTCTACCATTATTATTGTTAAAGGTCGACAATTCGGCATTTTCACATAGCAATCGAAATTTTATACGAGCAGACTCATCATAAAAAATTGCCATATCGATTGCACTCAGAATATCGTACAATATTATATTAATATCCTCGAATCACATACAGACTTCACCTTCGCATTCTGCAGTAAAAGTACACAGCGGCCTTTCCCATACATCACAAACGATGCATAAAATAACACGTACTCTATGAACCTAGATCAAAATCCTGGTTGTGCGAGGTCGAAATTGATTTTTCTCACAAAAAATCGATATTGTTACAGTATCTCTGATTCCGCAAATGTCAAAGGTCGCAATTTATTACGTAGATAAAAATCGCATCAGCGAAAGATAACGGAACTGTTCAAATTATCAAAGCGCTTATCGAACAGTTCAAAGATCGCTCAATAACGAACGGATGCTACATTATCGAAATTTGGATTTAATTAAATAACTAATCCAACATATTGATTTAGAAAGGCAAACACGCACGAAATCTTGTAACATTTAAAAAAAACCAGTAAATCAAACGAAAAAGCTTTAAATCAAAAAAAGCGAAAAAATCTTGTTGCGAATATTATTCATAAACACCGACAATACACCGATTTGAATAAACATTAATTAATATACACGACTTTAACAAAATAACGTTGCACACTCTCGAATATAAATAAAGGTTATCAGATGTCATCTGGAGATATGAAATAGCCCCCCATCGAACCTCAACAAGACCCCCAGCCACGCAAGCAAAAACCGAAGCATATCTAACACTTATCACTTCTGCTGACCTCAACCCGCTTATCAGCAATTTTTCGCGACACGACCGCAAATTTCACAACAATTTCTTCGATATTCCGAATCAATTTGCTCGGGTCAATCGAATTAAGGATTTCGCGACTTGGCGGTCAATTGCTTAATTACCCGAAACAGAAGACGTTTCGTTAGAAGCGTTTCTTTCTTACACCATTTGGTTGATCAACGCGGACGTTTGGCAACGAGATCAGATGTCGAAGATAAAGAAGTTTATTATGATATCCCCCCCCGAAACGTATAAAAAATGTATATTGTATACGGCTACGAATTTATAAATACAGTACTTGATGCAATAGCGTATTGTAATAGACGCGTCGCGACAAAAAAAAAGTGTGTCGAAATCGTATCCATTTCCAAATGTCTAAATATCTTCTCTCATTGTACGGTTTCAAAAACTATGCATATTTTGAATATTCTAAATGTAATAATAATGGAGAAATTATTTATAAAAATTCAATTGCCAATCTGCGATTGTCGCGATGGTGATAATAAATTAATTTTAATATTTCGTCATATGTATTCATATATGCGTGAAAAACCTTTCTAATAAAATTCTAATTAGCATTGTAATTTAGTTGATCACGATCTTTCGAACGATTTCGATTAGATTTCCATTGATAGTTATCGTTGCGAATTTTTAGTATTGGGCAATAGAACTTTATAGATTCATGTGCGAAATCGATTTGTCAACGGTCTCTAGATTAAAATTTCATTACATAGCCATGTTTATCAACATCCAGTATATGAAAACAAATAAGGTGAAGTCACTTCGAATCTTAAAACATCCATATTCAACTATAATATTTAAATTGAACTTTTGAAATAGTGACATAGAAATTTCTTTCCCTTTCTTTGCAAAAAAACATGCAAAATCAACATATAAAGATCTTCTATTTGTGTATTGAAAAATGAGAAACGTGTCGTTATGATTCGAGCACATTTGTCACAGATAAAATTGCTCTTTTCGTGTATCGAGTGAAAGCTGTTGACAAATTGTCCAAACAATAAGATAACGACATTCGCAAAACTCAAAACCGAAATTTGCGTCATTGTTCCGACTGTTGTTATTTATTGACGAGACGGTATTGTACAACTGTACAAACATATTTTTCAGTACAAAGGTTAACGAGCTCCCATGCAACGCGAATGAGTAATAAAATTTTGATAAAACCACCAATGACCGTTACTTAAGCTGATGTTATTTAATATTTTTGTTGATAAGAAAATGCAAACGTCTAGACGCCTATTTTTACACGGTAAATAAACCTTGTAAATATTTCTAGTAGTGTTCGTTTATTATGCAAGTATATTTTGAAAATGGTACTTGGGAAAATGTAAATATTTAATTGTTAAATATAGAAGCTATATAAATGGCTTAATATTAAAACATTATGAGGCCCTGGAACGTAATAATAATCGATGATTTTAAAAAATAATCGTTTTTTATAGTTAAAACGAGAAGCTGCAATAATAATTGATTAATCAATATTAAAAATTATTCATTATCTAATCGAACAAACGTATGAAAAAGTTTGACCCATTTCCTGCTAGGTAAACACAATAAAACTGAGCGCGTGCGCCACAACAGAACATTCCACAAGATAATTACAACAATAGATAATAAGCGATTTTTTAACATACTTTGTTTCGCCTGGGGTCACGAATTTTTCCATTGTCGAAAAAGAATCACAAACCGGCGCACACCCTTCGACAAACCAATAATAATTCAACGATAACAACAACAATGAAATCGATATATAATATTCTACCGTTCAAGATAAAGATCTACTGTCAAAACACATTCAATGTCAATTTCGATCTGGTGAACCGGGAACTTGACCCGAGGAACAATGGCGTCCCGGAGGGCAAGAATGTGGATTTTCCGAAAACTTACGATGTGTGATCGCAGGACATTATTGTGTGACACAATCGGAACGAGGTCGTGTTATTATCGAATGTTAAATCTTAGATGGTTATCGAACGATAAATCTTCGTGTCGATAATGGGGTCGCAAAGTGTCACTTTGGCACGTAAGGGTGAGTTGACAGTTGCTGTCTTGTTCGATTCGGTGTGTATTGTCTTTTCGATTTTAATGCGCTGGTGCATTTGAATGTTTTATTGTTCTGTGGCTTATAAATAAGATATGTGAAAGTGAAAATATTCATGAATTTAAATTGATGAATGGATGAATGTACTTGAAACTGAATTATCTTGATATTGATCTAAGTGTTCTTATAAATTGAGAATTTGATTGTTGCACATAATAATCATTTTTATTATATGCAGTTTATGTAACGTTCATTGCAGGATACGGGCTTTCTAATATCACCTAAAATTTCAAGAATGCGAAGGATAAATAATTTTTAAAGAGCCAAAACCATCCCTTTTCGTATAGATCATATTCTTTCATTAACCACACCTTAACTTTGATTTGTGAGAGCTAACACAACAAGCTCAAACTAATAACTGTAATAATAATAAAAATTGAAAATATTTACATAATTTTTCAACTTTTTATGCAAGTTTTTTATACGTTCTTCCTACACTAAGTGCGGCTATAAAATTACAAATCGAGCGATTAACAAAATCAAATATTTATACTGCGCCTCAATTTTGTAACGTTCATTAACCAAATGCATATTGAGAAGTTTTTGAAAAAAAAAAACACATCAATAATACTCTAGTGTTCAAGTGTTAATATAATGAAAAAAACGAGAAACTGTGGGCGTCATTGGCGTCCGGACGATGCAAATTTTATAACTAGAAATTCTCCATATAATAATATTATATAACAGCGACAATACAAAAAAATGTTATAAAATTGTATGTTGCATATCTAATAACGATAATAGGAAACGACGCGCAATAAATTCGTCTAGTTTGAGTCGAACTGAGATTTACGACATTAAACTGTGTTCCTTCACACATCCGACGAATAATTTATACGTCTACGAACCCATTCATCAGATCATGTAATTCGCTCGTTTTCAATTAACCCAATTGTTTTGTTTGTTGTAAATTCGCAGCCTATTGTTTTCTAATGATTACATTTCACGTGCACGAAATTATGATATATAACAAATAGAATAGGCGTATCTAGAAGCACGGTGGCTTTAAACGATTTCGACAGCAACCTCAGACGTCAACGAGCTCTAATTGATTTTTTTTTCCTGTTCGTTTCCTATATGATTAAGTGGCACGTTTTAATTTGAGTGAAGACGTGAGTTCAACGATATTCGAGAAAATCAAGATCACCTTGGTTTTCGCCTTCGGAAAGAAATTGAGTTTTAAAATGGACTATTTGGGTTAAGGCGCCGATTTCGAATGGGTCATATCTTAGTGCGTTCATATTCCTTAAATGCACATATTTGAATATTTCGAATCCGATCAAATATAACGATCAATAGCGATAATAAATCCTATAGTGCGCATTGTTCCGAAAAATTCGATTCACACGCTTCGGATACGAGCACGAGTTCGAAATTTGGGTTATCGTCTTTATAATGTGAAAATGATAGCGATTTTTTTTAATAGATCGCCGAACAAGAGAGATCAACGAAACCAAGGACTGAGTCATCGTTATGTCTGTGAAAATTTGCTTCTATTATTCGCTCCACAAACGGATCCGAAAATCATGTAACCTTTGTGCTTTTACGAAAAATGTACAAATAAAAAGTATGCTGTATCATCTTATAAGCGATCGTGACGTTACTTTCACAATCAACCTTGCTGATAGGTCGCTTGAATTTTTGTTCTGTCTTTATTTATATTATTCGATTTGATGAAATAATACCGAAACCATTCCGCGGAATCCGACCGACAAAAAAAGTGTGATCCGGCGACTCCATCGGATAACAATAGCGACAATAATGATGATTGCCCACGATTATTGTTCGCATTAAAAAAATAATATGTAAGAAGTCACCGCACGCCAATGGACTCGGATCTGGCCGTTTTTGCGCGATTGCGCAACAGTGCAGACAATGATTTTTTACGTATTATTTTTTTGAGTAATTGTGTGATCATCCGTTTCGCAAAAAATGACATACAAACTGAATTGATCTTAACACAATTCTACAAAATACTTAATGGAGAAATTTTCAATTATATACCCACAAAATAATTAAAAGAACCTTGTCGAAACATACTGCCGTAAATTCGATCGTCTCAGTCCCATACAAATCAGTCCGACATATAAACTTCCATTTGATATTTTCTGGCCAAAAGCGGAATCCGAAATGTCGAATCATGACCGAAACAATCGAGGATACGACAAGAGGTGTGTGCAGGCAATAACACGGGCAATTGCAAGCGTCGTGCAGTAAGAGGCTCTTGCGGTCGTCGCTCTTGCCCAATAGGCAAAGAGTAAGCGAGTGGCGAAAAGGTCCTTGCCGACCTCTCCAACGAGACGTTTTCCCACACACAGCCTAAAAAGTCTTTTTCGACCTTATATGAGGTGCTTCGAATCGATGATGACCCGGTCCGTTCAAAGGTAGTAGCCGATTCGAAAGTGGAAGAGACTGTCGAATTGGATCTGATGCGCTGAAAAGTGACTTTTTTGTATGAATGGAGTTCTGAAATTGTGAAAGTTTAGTTTTGTTAATTTACAAATCTTTTTCGGTAAGGTAATTGACGCTTCGTCAAGCATTATAATTGAAAATTTTGGAACAAATTATAATAAGATTATTGAATTTTCGATTTGTTCAAAACGTTTTTGTTTCGAAACGGTGCTCGAGTGTTTCAAGCATTGTTTTCTATTTATTTAGCTTTTTGCACAGAGGCAACTCGGCGAATTTGACATATGAGAATTTAGAAAAATTATGAATGGTGTGTATAAATTTCGAAAAATTTTCGATTACGAAAAGAGATCCTCTCGACAACGAGAAAAGTTGCGAGAAGATTTATAACAGAAAGGTGAACAGTCAAGTGTGACAAACTTCACGCACGATCACACCCGTTGTAATTTTTTCTTACATTTTCCGACACGAATATAGCCGATTTCAAACGAATGAAAATATGTTGGTAATTTCCAGAAATGACACCTTTCGATCGATTGAAGCCTATTTATATGAAAATTGCTCAATCGGCAAAGTTCAATTATTTGCCGAAAAATTGAGTGGTCTTAAGAAGCTCAATGGATTTAGAAGAAATTGTGGTTTTTAATGCATTTGCAAGATCATTTCTTCGCACGAACTATTTTCATTTCAAAACATTTCAGAGTTTTTCACGAAATTGAAATATCAGATTTTCGATTGAATTTTACATGTTCAAATCTTTTCGATTTTTTTTAATAAGAATTTCGAAAAATATATCAAAAATTTTCCGCCAAAATTTATTCGAATCTAAAAAAATAAATTTTCTTAATAAAATAAAACAAATAGC
>JAOXNN020000021.1:7930209-7941618 GCA_028571205.2 Hydropsyche betteni
GTTCGACAAAAAATGTATTTATGTTCGGTTCCGGTTTTCGGTTCAATTCCGAGTTTAATAATGAAAAATAAACGTCTGCAAGCCGATGCTTGTACATCTGTGACAATATATGGATTGGTATTCCTGTCCGTACAACGCTGACATCTGTCATTCGCTGTTGTCAAAAAAATTTATCGTAAATAACTAATATTATTTCACCTATTATTACAAATTGTTGACTTTCTATTGATTTTAATTCTGACTTTGTTTTTCATTTACAGTCAGCAACGAAATTTAAATTCCTCAGATGGAAATAGAAGGCGAAAAGTCAGAATGTTTCTCTTTCGTCGACTGTGCATTTTGCTTACGGAGAAGAAACTTAAAATTCGTATTCAAAAAAAATGAAAGCACTTCAAAATATACTACTGTCATAGCGAAATGCTTCAATATACAAGTGACAAAGAATTACGGTTACATATAGGTAATGCGTTTGTGCCATCAGCAACGTAATATATCAACTATATTTATTTTCTAGATAAAAAGAGTTGGTGTAGATTTAAAAATATGCGAAAAATGTATTGAAAAATTAGGCGGGGCGCTCGAGTTCAAGCACAAGTTGGATTATTTTATCATTTCCAAACAATCAAGTAAGCATTGTCATTTGAACCATTTGTGTTTTCTATACATATTAATTTGATACTTTTATGATTATATGGTGTGATCAATATTACACCAGATTGTCTTTAATTTTTATTGCATAAAATAGATATTAATAAAGAAACTTTCAAAGAAAAGGACCTTTAATATATTGAACAAATAATTTAACACTATTTATAACCAAATAAATAAGTCTTGACTATTATCTATCTTGAAATCAACAATCTGTTTGTTTTTTTTTTTTATCACATGCCTTAGAACATGACCACTGGCTCGGTGTACAAACATATTGTTGAAAACTCACAGACATGTGCAGCGTTATTGTCACTTTCATTCGCATATAAATCAAGTAATTCAATATGATGCAGATGATAGAGATGAGCAAGGCTACTGCCTTGCTCATCTCTATTTCAGCAGTCACTCAAAACATATCATGTAGATAATCCAGCACATATTTTCTGAAATACTCTCAGCATCAGTCAGTGCATCATTACAGCCTTACTCTCCATTTTCATTTGTATTTTTTTATCGATTTTATTTTTCATTTCAGCTGAAAAGGTATACCAAGACAATTGTAGCAGTGAATATTCAAATCTTAAATTAGCATTTGTTGTCAAAAACGAACTTCTGATTGATGATTGTAGCAATTTAGAATCTTTTGTGCCAGAACTAAAATCGGAATCTGATTTTGAAAGTGATAAGAACCTAAAATCAAATATTTTAATTGATTTCGAAAACGATAAATCACAATCTAATATTTCCAATTGCAAAAGTGATAAAAACACAAAATCAAGTGCTTCGGTCGATTTTCAAAGTGATAAATCCGATAATGATACAGAAAAGCCCAATGGAAAAAATGACAAAATTCATCATCCTGTAAAGTCCCCCTGTGATATTTCTAATAGTTTCATCTTCATTAATGAGCCGTCAGTTTTGATTTGTCCTGTTTGTAAAGAAGAATTCAGTTCCCATACTTTGTTACTGCAACACTATCCAAATCACAACCTTAATTACGTATGCGACATTTGCGGAGATGCACATGTAAACAAAACCAGTCTGATAAAACATTTATCGAAACATGCTTTGAAACAATATCAATGCGAATATTGCGAGAAGATTTTCACCAACAGATATACTTTGAATTCTCACGTTTGGCGTATGCACAAAAGAGAAAATAGGTATGTCTGCCGGTTATGTCCCAAACGATTTTCTTCATATTTAGAGAGAGATCAACACCAAACCGAAGATCACGAAATACCGGCCGTAAGTAATGTTTGTCCTAGCTGCGGAAAATCTTTTAGTACATCAAGTGCGCTGTCCACTCATGTCAGGAAGATCCATAATGAAATCTATAATTTCGAATGTACCATATGCAATAAAAAGTTTTCCATGAAGTGCAATTTAGATAAACACTTTGTAGTGCATACAGGTAAATCAAATTTACTTTATGTTATTTTATTGATTTTGGGAAGGTTATATGTTTTCATAAAATGTTTGTGTTTTAGGTGAGAAAAATTTCGAATGTACCATGTGCAATAAAAAGTTTTCCACAAAGGGCAATTTGAATTATCACCTTGTAATGCATACAGGTAAATCAAATTTCTTTTATGTTATTTTATCGGTATTTCGAAGGTTGAATGTTTTCATAAAAACTTTGTGTTATAGGTGAGAAAAATTTCGAATGTACCTTGTGCAATAAAAGGTTTTCTACAAAGAGAAATTTGAATAGACACTTTAAAATAACACATACAGGTAAATCAAATTTACTTTATGTTTTTTTATTTGTATTTCGAAGGTTGTATGTTTTCTTAAAACTATTGTATTTTAGGTGAAAAACATTTTGAATGTACTATGTGCAGTAAAAAGTTTTCTACAAAGAGAAATTTGGATATTCACTTCGTAAAGCATACAGGTAAATCAAATTTACTTTATATTATTTTATTTGAATTTTTAATATTGTGTGTTTTCATAAAACTTTTGTGTTTTAGGTGAGAAAAAATTCGAATGTACAGTGTGCTATAAAAAGTTTTCTACAAAGGGAAGTTTGGATACTCACTTTGTAATGCATACAGGTCAATAATATTTCCTTTATAGTATTTTATTTGTATTTCAATGGTTATGCTTTTTCATAAAAATTTTGTGTTTTAGGTGAAAAGAATTTCGAATGTACCGTGTGCAAAAAACAATTTTCCAGAAAGTCGAATTTGAATGAACACTTGGTAATACATACAGGTAAATCAAATTAACTTTATATTATTGTATTTTAATTTCGAAAGTTGTATGTTTTCATGAAACTTTTGTGTTTTAGGTGAGAAAAATTTCGAATGTCCCATGTGCAGTAAAAAGTTTTTCACAAAGAGAAATTTGGATAGTCACTTTATAATACACACAGGTAAATCAAATTTCCTCCATATTATTTTATTTGTATTTTGATGGTTATGTGTTATCATAAGACTTTTGTGTTTTAGGTGAGAAAAATTTCGAATGTACCGTGTGCAATAAAAAGTTTGCCAGAAAGTTTGAATTAAATAGTCACTTTTTGAAGCATACAAGTAAATCAAATTTACTTTATATTATTTTATTTTTATTTCGAATGGTATATGTTTTCATAAAACTTTTACGTTTTAGGTGAGGAAACTTTCGAATGTCATCTTTGCGGTAAATCATTTGCTGGAAAAACTACACTAACAAAACACATGAAAATTCACACCAATAACTGACTGCACAAATGTGAATATTGCAAAAAGACTGCAATTTAAAGCGTCATCTCAAAATGCATATATAATCGAACAATTACTTTAAAATGTTAATATAATTGAATATTAAATTTTAGTCTAATCTTAAGCCAATTTCTTTATTGATTGTTGCATTGTGTTCCTATACTTCTTTTTTATTTCTTTTTTATTGACATTTGTCATTTCAAAATTAATAATGGTTTATCTCATGCCATTTTCAAAATATTTAAGTTAATATAAGCCGATTTAAAATTTTGTGGTTGTAATCTTTGATCTAAAATTTTTAGACACTGATAATTAAAATCTGTGATCGCGAAGGAAATCGGTAAAAGTCGCTCACCACCCATGATCGTACCAACCTCCCAAGCGGTGAAACACATACATATACAAATCTCATTATATGTTCTATGTTGATACCTAGCATTCGCGTATTCGCATCCAACTTTTGATGTTAAACGTCAGTTGATTATTTATATCCCCTATATAATAGCGGATTTTCGTGTGTGTGTGTGTATATATTTTTACAAATATATTTTAATTCCGTGTTCGAGTTCCATTGTTATTGCATACTGCAACAAGACCCTTTGCCTAGGTGCACACGTGCTAAGGATAATGCAAGATAAGAGTATCCTTCCTGCTAATTGCCATACAAACTCTCGTTATCTATGGCTTTTAGCAAAAACAAAAAAAGGTTTTTTCGAAATCTGTGCCGCTATTAGGTCGAAAGTTGTATAAATTTAATATCGTTTGAATTGTATGTACGTATTTGGTTTCCTATTTTTTAAAATTCTTTTAACTTTTATTTTAGAGTTATACGTAAAATAAGCACACGTGGCGCTTATTTCACATCACAGCACTGATAAATTATCTAATTAAATTAAACGAAAAAAAAATTTCGTCTGAGGCGCCATTTTCGCCTTACTTCTACAATTGCTTGTAGAAATATCGATAAACTAATTTAAAAAAGAAAGTTAGTAGATATTAAGTAAATTGAAAGTTTTTGATGAAATAGTTTGATTGAGTAAAACATCTAGAAAAAAATTTTCACCTGCGGCGCTTTTTTGGCTTATTTTACGGGGTTCTAGGGCATCTACCCCTTGAACGAGAACCCCAGGTTTTGATGTTTCAAAAACTAAAATCATTTATCGGGGGGAGGGGGGGGGTGTTTAGGTGTAGCAACCCCAAACTAAGCCAATATCTAACAGCGATTTATTTTCGGCTGCGATCACAAATCGCAAATGTGTGCTTGGCCTTGCAATTGCATGTTCTCCTATCGTTTGTTCTAATGTCGTGCCACCTAATCGCTAACTAAATCAATTTCCAACCAACGAACCGTTTCAATTTTCAACCTCGAAACGATCGCACGATCGCCAAATCGAAACTACACGCGTTATATACGCAGGACGCGATCGCGTCGCTTACGGCCTCGCGCGAATCGCTCGGAATGTGTCTACGGTCGGTCCGGGGTGGTGCTCGAGTGTCCGCTCCGCGTCCGCCTCCCGTCGACTTCGCGCGGAGCTGCGCCCCCGACGAAGGGCGGAGCCCCCCCCGCGGCCAGCCATGAACGGGCTGAGCCTCTCGGAGCTGTGCTGCCTCTTCTGCTGGCCCCCTTGTCCGGCGCGCATCGCGGCCAAGCTGGCGTTCCTGCCCCCGGAGCCCACCTACGCCCTCCTGCCCGTCCCCGCCGGCGCCCCCATCGCCCCCAACGCCTCCGCCAACCCCAACGACAATGAACCCAAGCTGTCCCTGCAACTGTCCGAACGGGCCGAATGGCAGTATTCTGAAAGGGACCGCGACTCCGTAGAAGGCTTCTTCTCACAAACGGCGAGGGGCAACAGAATCGCGTGTCTCTTCGTCAGGTGTCAACCAGACGCCAAATTCACTATATTGTTCTCGCACGGCAACGCGGTCGATTTGGGTCAGATGAGCAGCTTCTATCTGGGACTCGGCACCCGCATCAATTGCAACATCTTCTCGTACGACTACAGCGGGTACGGGGTCAGCGGAGGCAGGCCGTCGGAGAAGAACTTGTACGCGGACATAGAAGCGGCGTGGCAAGCGCTCCGGCAGCGGTACGGGATCAGCCCGGAGAACATCATATTGTACGGGCAGAGCATCGGCACGGTGCCCACGGTGGACCTGGCGGCCAAGTACGAGGTCGGAGCGGTCATCCTGCACTCGCCGCTGATGTCCGGGATGAGGGTCGCCTTCCCGAACACCAAGCGCACGTGGTTCTTCGACGCTTTCCCTAGGTTCGTCCGTCGAACGGACGACGAGACAAAGAAAATTCGTTTTCGGTCGACTCGTCGGTGTATGGTGTAGTTTTAATCGCGTGTTCGTTTGAATAGTATTAGTGTAAAGTCTCTTTGTATGTTTCGAACGTATAATTATCGTTGTCGTACATTTCTCGATTTGCACGTGTATATGATTTAATTAAGACTACTATTTAAACGGTCAGAATTAAAATACGATTTATGTCAGAATTTTTATCCCGTTTATCAGAATTTCTTTGATATTGATCAGAATTTTAATTAAAAAGGTCAGAATAAATATTGAATGCTCAAAATTTTAACTGAGTTTGTCCGAATTTATATTAAATGTCAGAAGAATATTAAGAACCCTAACCAATCCAATTCTGACCTTGTCTTTATTAAATTCTGACCATTTATTATTTTATTCAGACAATTCATCATTTTATTCTGACGATTTTCGATTAAAATTCTGCCCAATTTTTTCTCACGAAAACATGATTAAAATTCTGACTATTTAATTTTTTGCCATTATCAATGTTGTACATTTCTCGATTTGCACACGTATACGATTTAATTAATTGCACATCCACTCAAATTTATGCGTACGATTGATAAATATTCTATAGACTGATAAGTGGAAAATACACATTTCATTTTGCAGCATGTATTCGATGATAATGCATTTTATATTTGGCCCATAAAAAAATTCAAGTCTCACTATCGTTTTTATAGATGTGACTAATAATTTTATCTAGCGTTTTAATCAATTTTATTGCTGCACTTTTACTCTAGCCACTAGAATTGTTGATATAATAGCAAAGATATACAATTTTGCGGTTTCGGTTATGTCGTTTGTAGATATGTGTTTTATTGTTTTAAAAATTCGTCATCGTTTTTCACAGCATCGACAAAGTTCCGAAAGTAACTTCGCCCGTTCTCGTCATACACGGAACCGAAGACGAAGTTATCGACTTTTCGCACGGGCTGGCCATTTATGAAAGATGTCAGAGGGCAGTCGAGCCGCTTTGGGTAGAAGTGAGGAATTTTTCTGTCTTATCGATATGTTAATTCCCTTTTTATTGCAAAAACTAATCGTTTTTTCCAACAACCAGGGAGCAGGTCACAACGACGTGGAGTTATACAATCAATACGTAGATCGACTAAAGCAATTTGTATCCGTCGAACTGGTTAACTGACAACGACTGCAGGCTCCCGGCCAGAACAAAACGGGTATTTGATATATTTTTCTTTGTTCGCTTCTTAATAATTATGTTTTCATTAGACTTTTCGAAACTTTATGACGTTCTCTCGCATATAACCTTTCCCTGCTTACAGGTGAAGATGCTAATCCAGTATCGACGGTCAGTTCGGGCACCACCAGTTCCGTGACCGAAAAACTACTATAGCTAGCAGGGGCCGGGTCCAACCATTTGGCCGGCCCCAAAAAATTCACAAGCATCGATCGAATATCCAACAGCCCCCTGCGACTGAGCGACGGCAACAACGGCAAGCGATTGACGCCCCTCGGAGACTCCGACATACAAAGACTCGTCCTGGTTTCGAGCAACGACCGCTTAAACATGCCCAAAGACAAACCCAACGTCAGCATCAGCGTCACGGACGCCAGCTCTCCCGACGGCTCCGTCAAGAGAGAATGGCGCGCTGTGCACTCGCGAAGCAACAGCGACGTGACGCCCAAATGCGCTTGTCCCTCCTCTCCCGCCCCCCCTCGTGCCTTGCCCTCGCGTCGGCCCCACCCTCGATCGCACTCCCTCGGAGCTCGACCCGGTCAGAAACAGCACGCGGTCAAGCCGCCGTCTCTCAGCATCCCGACGCAGCGGTCTTCCGTCACCAATCTGGCCGTCGAGTTTTCGCCGCACGTCGAAATCAGCACGCTGAGTTCGATACTGGCCAAGTGCGAGAAGAGCCTGTCGCCAAAGTGCAGCCCCCGCAAAATCTCCAGCGAGCGCACGTCTCCGAACGTCTCCGTCATCTCCATACCCGACGCTAATCCGTTGCTTTTGAAAGTGGGACCGATGCTGAGCGACAATAAGAGTACCAGTCAATTAGTATACGTTCCTTCGGATCCGTGGACTAAAATGACCGAGTGCGATTACAAAACTGGCGGTAAACTGGGCCGTATCAATCATTTGTCTCTCGACTATTCGACTGCGGATAACGGACCGTGGGTGCTCCACGACGCTCTAAAAGAGAATTCTCAATCTCGACAACGCTTATACAGAAAGAGCAAATCTTTATCAAAACAAAAAACTAGCTTCGATGGGAAAAAATTAGAATCGCCGACGACTTTGCAAATATCAAACTCAAACAACCCTCAATTGAAATTCGATAGATTTTCATCGTTGATGACATGCGATATTTGCTGGTCCACCGAATGTAAATGTTTAAAATCCAACGTCAATCGCGTTTTCAAAACATCTCCGACGTTGAGCACCGAAAAACAACTGGACGCCTTATCGATCCACGCCAGTCCTTCCCGGTTGTCCGCCGAGCGTATGTACGGCGTCGGCAAAAAGTCTCCCGTCTTCGCCAGAAACCAGCCGCGCACGTCTTCGATCAACCTGATCAAATGTCCGCACGACACCGAAGACAAAAACGACCTGATTTGCGTATGCAACCGGCCGGCTTTGGCGATTTCCCCGAAACCTTCGCCGCGTCATTCGTCCCCGAGGATCAATTACAAAACGTTGCCAGTCGAAAACAACTCCGAAGAGTCAGACAGAATGGAAACCAAAGAGATTCCCAATAAAATTGTTTTAGATATTATAAAGTCAGAAGTGACGTCGTCGGAAATTGTATCACCTAAATCCTTAACGTCCGAATGGAACGGTCCGAAGGCTGTTAACAAAGAACACCTGCCGAAGCCCGTCGATGCTTGTGATCCTTTACTCGAGACCACCTGTTAATATTTAAGCACTAATTAGTAAAAGTTTAAACTCAAAAAGTATAGTTTAATCATTTAAAGTGACTAATCAAAAAAAAAATCCTTTTATATTTTAAAATGTTTCCATGTTTTCAGAGATTCGTTAATATTAGGTTATATAAAGTTTGCATATATAAATATATATACACATATTGTATTTAAACTGAAGTTTTTTAAGGACGGAGACGAGTGATTTTTGTGTTTTGCCGAATTACTCGAAAAAATGTGTGCCGGAAGTGTGCAACTTTTTTATATAATAGTGTAACGTTCGGGGGGGCGTAATCGCACAAGTAAATCAAGTGACGACATTCGTAATAAGGACTTGTACAATCAGTTTCGTCGAAACAGGTACAATTATAAATTGTTATGAAAAGACTGCAAACGATTATTATATTTTTAGTTTACGTACTTGATATTTCGGCACTTTTTCTTTGTGATCAGCGCTAATGTGAATTCGTGTAGGAAATTATTTTTCGTTACAAAAGTGCAGATAATATCGGTTTTATATGTTAAATATATTTGCATATTGAAATGCGTCATTTTAGTGTTAAATTTTCAAATTGAAATTTAAATGTCTTCCTAAATTACATTATATTTTCTTTATTTGAGAGTAGATATATTAATTATACAAACCCAAAATTTATGTATATGATGTTTTATGAGAAATTGTCTAATCAAATTTTTATTATTGTTTATTTTCGAATTTGTCTTGTACTTACGAAAATAATTTTTGAATTGTTTCTGTCGGTACTTTTTACAAAAAAATTATAAACGTATTGAGTGCTGGACATTTAATATTTTAACTGTATTTTATCAATTGTAAATGCATTGAAATCGAAGTGGTAATGCATAATCAATTGAGTTCACAATAATTAAACGTTTTTGTTCTAAACAATATACTTTTAACGAGATCTGATTTGTATAAAAAATATATATATCTATTTGACCAACCGCGTCATCATGTACTTATTTTGAAATCAAAAGTAATCAAACCGGATTCATCACGTCTAATTGCTGTATTTCTTATGTGATTACTGAAAAATTGAATATTGTATAATTAATGTATTGGCAAATGTTAATATTGGATTTCGGAGGATAGTTCAATTTATGATTTATAGATCTTATACATATTTTATATATTTAATTATAATGTCATTGTTACACAATATGATTGTTTTAAGAGTTGTCTATTACGAACTCATACCTATCATGAAAATCATGTAAAATTTTTAATACATAAAGATACACTTATAAATACGTATAAATTATAGGAAATTAAGAAACAAATATTAGTAATCATATTGTACTTTTTTTACTGATTTAAGAACAGAACCAGTCAGTTAGTTACAGTTCAAAGTTACGGGATATACTCGATTTGCATGCGTTGAACGTGATGGTGGTATAATTGTTTTGCCATGCATGCTAACGAGCGAATTATACATTGTTCTCGTTAAAAATACAATAATCATTAAATAATCGCATTTATTGATCTGTCGTAAAATTTCCAACTGAATAATTTTAATTGAATTTTTTAAATAATGTTTTTATGTTAAGACCCTGAAAATAATAAGGAAATATTTTGAATAATATTGCTGCTACTCATAACAGTATGTATGATTGTTATAAGGAGTTTACACAATTTTTGTAAGAATTGTTCTGTTTTGAATTGAATGTTTCTGTTTTCCAACATCTAATAGTTTTTCTTCACTTATTTTCATCAGCTTTTGCAATATTCAAACTTTTACTACTGGCATTATTTTGAAAAAATTGATATGCATTTTTTTAATGTTTAAGAAAAACCTAATCTATGCAAATAAAAGACTTTTCTGATACATTTAAATATTTATTTTAGATTTAATTACCTTTCCTTATTTTTAAGCAAAAAAACTGCTTTATTACAATGCGAGTTGTAAACGAGAAAATTTTCAAAGATAACATGTATCTAATTGTAAAATATAACAAGATAATTCTTAGTATTGCAAGAGCTTCATATTAAAAACATAATCATAATATTTACTTTTATAATAAATTATTATTATTATAACATTAAAAACGATTTTCAGATCTTTGTCCATATGGCTCTGGCATACACGGCACCTTTTACGATAAGTGGATGACTAAATAATGGTTAAATGATCTGATTAATGCTTCATAATTTATTTCAATTGTACTATTTCGCAGATTTCGTTATATACTTGGTGTTGTAGAGTCGTGTGTGCTACTGTCAGTATGTGCTATCATCTTATATTATATGTTAGCATCATTAACGCAAATGTCCAATCACCGCTGAAACTTGTAAATACAGATAGTCCTCGACTTATGAGCTTACAACTGAAATTTATTTTTTTAAATTGGTAAATCTTGTCAAGTGGATGTGAAAAATAAATGGATGTGGTTGTTTGCAGATATAGTATCTGCGAATTATCGGCTATTTGAATAAACTGTACTTATGAAATATATACTATTTTCAGATACAGTATCTTTGAAATTAGGTACAATGCATAAGAAATAATCAAATAGTATCTGCAAATAGCCAATTATTCGCAGATTGTAGTATCTGCGAGTAGTCAATAATTCGCAGATATAGTATCTTCAAATAGCTAATAATTCTCAGATCTATATAGTATCTTCAAATGACCAATAATTCGCAGATATAGTATCTTCAAATGACCAATAATTAGCAGATATAGAATCTTCAAATGGCCACATCCTTTATTTCTTATGCATTATATCTGATTTCAAAGATACTGTATATTCAAATAGCCACATCCAAAATAAATACGGAGAAATTTGTAACCGCTAAAAAAATTCATATTAAAATGGCTTCTGCTTTTAATTTAAT
>JAOXNN020000021.1:7941718-7957631 GCA_028571205.2 Hydropsyche betteni
ACATCCAAAATAAATACGGAGAAATTTGTAACCGCTAAAAAAATTCATATTAAAATGGCTTCTGCTTTTAATTTAATTAATCAAGAAATACAAAAATTTGTAACGGTAGAACTAAACTGAAAGATTTTCAAATATTATTTGTTCAATATTTCATTATTGTTTTAATAAAAGTAAGTAAAACCACCGAAAAAAATATATATTTCACAGTTCAAGTGTTCACTTTTGTTTATTTATACCCATATTAGTTTGGGTATACCCAAACTATCGATTTTAGTTTGAATGTCAACTCAAATTCTACCCACATATAATCGCGTATAAACTAAAAACAGACGTCATAAATATCATGCTTGGGTTAGCGTTTTAGCTTGATTTGTGAAAACGTCTTCAAAACAAACTCGAAGTTCAAACTGACACGACGGGTAGACACCACGCGTATTTCTCGATCATTACTTTACATACCAATTCCCACCTTATTGATATTTGGCATAAAAGCATCATCTGAGTGCCAACAACTTAAATTGTCGTACCACATTAACAATTGGACTAGAACTGTTACAAGGTGTAGGTATAAACAGACTAGTTTAAACGTACACAAACGAAGTGGACACTCAAACTGTAACATATATATATGTAGACCCGACTTACTACCAAAGTTCCGAAACGTGTCTTCGTCATAAGTCGAAGACTATCCGTATAAAATTTTGAATAAAAAAAAAAAAACATTTTATATAAAAAAATTCACAAATTGGCAGCAATGCAAAGCCTCACCGTTACATTGGTAGCAGTGGGTGTCGGCGCGCACCAGTGGCCGGCACCGGCTGTGTATCGCTTCTTCATTTTGTCGTTATACCCTCAACATATTCGTCCGAATTCGTCCGATTCCTCAACCGAGGGGTGATCCGCGTCCTCAATTTCGCAACCCCCCTGCGGCAAACCGCCCCCATTTTGCACCAGAGGTAAGCGTTTTTGCACTACATCCGCCTCCGCACTTTTATATTATCTTCTTACGCCCGCTCTATTTTATCCCTTCACACAAATTCCAACATACAAACTTTCCATCGATCCGATAATGTGTATAGAAATAATAAACATTTTATATTTTTCGATATGTCAACCTCAATTATCTTATCTGTCAAAGTGCAAAATTGACAATAATCCATCGTCGCCCTGACTTTGTAATTAATATGGCGATGTTCTTCAGATTTTATTCGTTGAAACTGCGCTATGGGAAAATGTTCGATTTTTCAATGATTTTTGTTGCAATTACAGATTAGATAACAATCCTAACATCATGTCGGGCCGTAAAATGCGCCCCAATCTGAAACTGCAGGTGTCGGAAGAAACGCCCCCAATGTGAGTGAAATCCTTCGTTTTTGTATAATTAACTCTTTTCGTGTGAATCTTATATTTGTACTTAACCTTTAGGACGCCGCCTCGAAATCTGGATAAACAAACCACAATAACTGTCGACGACAAGACTTTCACAGTTGTAGCCGACGACTTGGTGAAAATTTGCGATCTAGGTAGAGGAGCTTACGGAATTGTGGAAAAGATGCGCCATGTTCCTAGTGATACCATTATGGCTGTTAAGGTACTTTTTATATTGTCTAACACGACATAACGACGACAAGAGTGGTGGACCTCATACCTGTAGTTGAACATTTCTCAGAAATATGTGAAAATTAAGCTTTTTAAAAGTGAGTCTTTCAAAAAGGATACAACAGATAAACTGCTTATTCATTACAGCCTTTCTGTGAAATACTGGTACACAGACCACCAAATAGTGTCGTTACCCTATATCTTGCAGACTATGTATATTATTAGTCCATGTATATTTGAGCCAAGTCAACTTAACCTAATCCATACTGAAACTTTGATCGAAACAAATGAAATGGTCAAAAATTTAATCAAAAACGGTCAGAATATAATGATGAATTGTCAGAATGAAATATTAAATGGTCAGAGTTTAATAACGAAACGGTCAGAATAGGTTGTGGTTAGGTTAGGGTTCTCAATATTGTTCTGACCATTCAATATTTATTCTGACCAATGTCAAATAAATTCTGATAAATGGGATAAAAATTCTGACCGAAATCTTATTTAAATTCTGACCATTTAAATAGTAACCAAATGAAATTGCTGAAAAAATCTAACCTATCCCCTAACGATGTGTATTTATGACTTATCCAAATATACATAGACTGAAATACACATGGACTTTCAAAATACTTAGTATTTTCATTTAAATATCAATATACATGCCTCTTGTATTTACATATGCTTTATTTTTATAGCGTATAACTGCTACAGTGAACTCTCTAGAACAAAAGAGACTGTTGATGGATTTAGATATTTCCATGAGATCCAGCGCTTGTCCCTACACTGTCCACTTTTACGGCGCACTGTTCCGCGAAGGCGACGTCTGGATATGCATGGAAGTCATGGACAAAAGCCTGGACCAATTCTACAACAAAGTTTACGAAAGCGGAAACACCATACCTGAAGATATACTCGGCAAAATCGCTTTCTCCGTCATCAGTGCGTTAGATTACTTATATTCGCAATTGCGAGTCATACACAGAGACGTGAAGCCCTCGAACATACTGATCAACACAAAGGGAGAAGTGAAGATGTGCGACTTCGGCATATCAGGATACCTCGTGGATTCCGTTGCGAAAACAATAGACGCCGGTTGCAAACCGTACATGGCCCCCGAGAGGATCGATCCGACTGGTAACCCGTCGATGTACGATATCCGGAGCGACGTCTGGTCTTTGGGAATATCGCTCATGGAATTAGCCACCGGTCAATATCCGTACAGAACTTGGGGCACTCCGTTCGATCAGCTCAAGCAAGTAGTCAAAGACGATCCTCCTCGACTGCCGCCCGGCAAATTCTCTGCGGAATTTGACGATCTTATCACCAAATGTCTTCAAAAGAATTATTTAGACAGACCAAACTACAGTAGCCTTTTGTCACATCCATTTTGTGTGATTCACGAAAAGAAGGAAACCGACGTAGCCTCCTTTGTTGTAAAAGTATTAAGACTTGCCGGATGAAATTTCCTGATACTATTTAAAGCTCATTTGGAGAATGTTGAATTTAACGTTTTCTAAATATCCACGTAAATGAGCATTACTTATTATTGCTAAATACTAACAGTATTTTTAGATACAGTTGTTATGTTTGTTCCACTTTGTATATTTTAATATGAAAATTTCAAAGGTTGGTTTTTACACGTCATACACTTGTTTTGAAAATGAGTATCCCTAATGAATTGAAAATATTAATATTTTTGTAAATATAATAGGATTTTAAATACCCTATCGTAAATTGTAAAGTATTTTATTGTAGATTTCACCAAAAAGTGCAATTAATCAAACCTCAATGTTTTGAAATTCTAATTTTTGCACGCAAGTGCAGTGTGTAATTATTTTCAATATTCTGGTGCATGTATATTTGATAGCTTGCACCATGTTATGAATGTATTTGTATAAAAAAGTCTATTTACGGTGTTTTACTTAACAAATTTTAGTTTAGTTTTTATGCATGTGTGTACATAAATATTATTTTTAGATTATGTTTGAGCTTTAGAGACTTCAAGAACAAATTTTTTATAAAACCATCTACTTTTTGTCATGTGATAGCTGGGTTTGCTCTGAGCAAGCAGCGTATGAATTGTGCATTTGCAAAATTTTGATTACAAAAATTATTAATAGCATTAAATCCAGTATCGAGAAATATGCGTGCCTTTAGGAAAATAAAACTACAGATGTTTATTTTTACATCAATCTATAATAAACCAGTTTTAGAATTAATCAGTCAGTCATTTTTTGTATTTATTAATTGTAAAACTTAACATTATAACACATTAATTACGAAGAATACAAATTACATTAAAGGAATCACAAAACTGTTTTTTATGACTAGATTCAAAAATTGGAGTATCCCTAAAAAGGGGAATTCATTCCTAGTTTAGTTCCGAAATCTAATCTTGCTCTTCTTTGGTAACGTAAGTTAACCCTGAAAATCAATATACTTTTAAATATCAAAAGAGAAAAATCTCAAGTACCAAATAAACTTCTCAATACCAAATTTTCACAATCTTTATATTTTTTTATAAGTAAAATCACCATTAAGTAATATATCAATTAAACAATTATTTTGAATGGAAAATGTGTTTTGATTTCAAATAAAAAAACTTACTTGATTTCTTGCCATTTCACAAATTCATTTACCATTATCACAATGAAAGGTGACGTCGATAAAATTACAATCCAAGTTATTGGCACATAGAACGTAAACGTTTCACTTTTGATCACTTCATTCAGCATAACGCCCAAATAAATGATATGTATACAAAATCTGAATATCATACATAAAGTCAATTACAAAACGATTTTAAATATTCGATCGAGTTTTCAACTTACAATATAAGAATACTGATCCACCAGATTTTATTAGAACAGGGATTTTTTTCCCAAATCGAATGCTCACGATGCACAAAACTAATTGAAATTACGGCTGAAAAGTCAATATATCGTCATCTTATTAAGCATCACTAATGTATGAAATAATCCAAAGCTTTACTAACCTATAAAAATGAATAAAATAAATAAAGATATTTGTTGAGACATGATGTATCCTTCTTCGTATTCATCTGTCCAGCCTCTCCACTCCTTATCGTAATAATGGTGTTTCGAACTCGAATTAAAGAATAAGCTCTCATTTACATTAAAATCTACGACAGGACTCAGATAGACCATCAAACATCTAGTCGAATTATTTTTGGTTACTATTTGATTACAAAACGATCTTAAAATTGCTCCGTACGACAACAAAACGATCAATACTGCCGGAATGAATTTGGAGCCGTAACTCCACAAAACGAACACCGATACCTGCAACAATATCCAAAATCATATAAAATCGATCAAATTATTCAGATTATAACGCATTAAAAGAATATACTTCAGCGTTAATATTGCTTTGGTGCTTATATGTAGCTCTCTTCATTACGCTGCTATCGACAGGTATGCACATGAGCGCAATACTGATGGCAGGTATCACTATTATACAAAACCACATCACATTTCCTAACGTCAAAATCATAGGTAGACAAAACAATAAAGCCAACAGCTGAAAATCGAAAAAAATATTACTAGACTGAATTAAAAAAATGCGTATTTCAGTCAAACGCACCTGAAGTAAAGTAATCGAACAGACGGCGCTTAACCAAAACTGAACAGAATTCCACAAACACATCATAAAGTTTCTGGCCATGGTCACTAAAGAAAATAATGACACGTCAGTTTCGCGGGGCATCTAAACAAAAAGATACATCTACAATCAGTAAATTGAAAGAGATCGTTAGTATGTTTTTAAATGAATCGAATGATCATTACATAAAAAAAAATCCTGCTGAAAAACAAAAGGAAAACGTCAATACAACAATCATGCTGATCATAAAAACACTGCTACTTTTAATCTATTTATGTTTTTATAAAAATACCTTTTTCCTAGACAAGTCTCCGTGTGCTCCTTTCAACTGGTTAATTATCTTTAGTAAGCGGTCGATAAACAAAATTAATACAAATTCAGTAATAAATATCCAGATTAATAACAAACTAAACAAATTTATACAATTACACCAATCTCTCAAATATTCAAGCGAACAAATCCCTGAATGTTATTTTAATGTAAATAACACGAACATGAGGGATGGTGTATAATGAAAAATAAAGCAAAATTGCGATTTCTTACAGATATAGAACAAGGCACAGAATTGAGTATTCTCGCTAAATCGATTGGTCCAATCCCTTTTTGCGGAAGTTGATACGGAGGCATTTTTTGACATAAAACAGGATACAGTGGCTCTACTGCAATACTATAATTTAAAAAAAATTATAATAAAATCACAAAAATATCAAAAGCATGCTAAAAATATAAAATACCTTGCATCCGCTTGCATAAATATTTCCATATTATCTTTATTCGCAGCAGATCCCATAACGCAAACAACTTCGTTATAATCTTGCATAATGCCGATCATTCGTCTTGCTGTGTTGGCTGTGCAATCGGTGAACAATGATACGAGCAGTGGAACATTGTCGACTTGCTCGATATGCGGCCTTATATTTTCTATTCCTCTTGGTAGTTTAGCCTAAAATCACAAACGATCTGTAGTGATTCCAAATTTTATTGAGATACCATTAAAAGAGTGAACATATGAAAAAAAACCGACTCTATTTCTCATATCGAAGTTAACTGGCGCAGAATGATCGGTAGAATCGGTCAAACACGATAAAGATCTGCATCCATCTGGGGGAGACGCGTCACCAGATTCCCAACCCTGCAACAGAACTGAATCCTGTGATTCTCCTGACCTTATTACGAAATCCTAAAAACACAAAAGATAATTAAGAGTTCTTAAAAATATTTCTTTTAAAGAACACTCTTTCTTTTATGTTTAACACGTTGACTGCATCATAATCAATCAATCAGAGCATTGTAAGGAAACTATATAACGCGTGTTTGCAAATAAATCCGAGGTTTATAATTAGGCTGACCATACGTCCTGTTTTTGCAGGGTCGTGTTTTATATATTTAATTGCAGTTACTTTTCTGAGTATACGAAAAAATTTGGTAGAAATATTAAAAAATAAAATAAGTAAAATGATAGTTTTATAATGATATAGTTTGATTGACTACCAATAAAACGTTTGAAAAAATTTTTCGTCTGGGGCGCTATTTTTACCTTGATTCTACAATTGCTTGTTGTAGAAATACTTATAAATTAACCAAAGAAAAAAATTTCTGTTGGTAGAAATTAATTAAATTGGTTGTTTTTGGTGATACAGTTTGATTGAGTAAAACATTTGAAAAAAAACTATAATGGGGGGGGGGCATTTTTTTTTTTGGACCATCCCGTGTTGGGTTCTGGGAAATATGGTCACCCAATTTATAAGTGAAAATGGGAAAAAAACAGCGTTCCCTTGCAAAATCAGCAAACGTGTTAATATGGATGAGTATATTACAAAAATCGACCTGTTTGTTTTGAGACACAATTGAATCGTTTCTAGCATCATAACGAACATGGCTGGTTTCATTATCAAACTTTACAGTTGCATGATCAAGATTGATAGCACCAGGCGCTGAACTGCTAAGAGGCTTCGAAGTTTCCAAGGTACTGAAATTTTCGTGAAAATATTAACTTTGACATCCGATAATACTTTGCCAAATTTTCAAAACATTACAAAAACGTCACTACTTTATATAAAATTGTAATTATATAAAAATATGCCAAAAATACACTTAATCTATTGTTAAGTTTCAAATTTGTGTACGAGACGAACTATAGCATGTTAAAACTGTTAGATACAAGTGTATGGATTTACAACAAACCTATACAAAAAAGCAAAGCTTTCTTCACGGCAGCTATCACCTCTTTCGTTACATTTTGGACGATGATTATTAATAATAGAATAATTTTTATCATTCTGACAGTGATTGTCTGAAGCAAATGGCGTTTGCAGATTTTGAGAAGTAGTTGGCGAAGCAGGTCTGGTAATTAATATAAAATCGAGTTTATCTAAAGTCTAATTAAATTTCATACTCTTTACTGTTGTGAATTTAGATGTTGCGCATTTTCAATGAAGCACAATTTGTATTTAACATAAAATCACATTAATCAAGCAAGTTATCGACAACATTGATAGAAAAAAAAAAACAGTAATAGTTATTATGAAATAAGTTTTATCCAAGAAATATGTAATACTGTTCAAATAATTTGCATAAAAATGGTGCATACATCTTTTTGAGCATAAAAAAAGCGAGAACTATTCAATTATTCTAAAAATTCTTAAGTTGCCAATTTAATTGAACAGTAATAGTAAAAAAATATTATTAGTAAGTTAAAACTTTAAACAGTTTGATTTTAAGTCATTCATAATATTCATGAAATAGATTATAAAAATATTATGTTAATTACCTATTATTGCTATCACTAGATAGCGAAATGTGACAATTCCATCCGCTTTCTAATCCCATTTTTTCGCTGAACACCCTCGATCGTAATTCATTTTCTTTACTAAAGTGTACAAATCTTATGCACGCACAATCGAGTTTTTCAATAAGCTCGACCATATCTATTTGCGCTTGATATTGCATCGTGACCATACCAATAAAAACCTGATTGCATTGCAATTCAAAACAACCATCAACATCAGCTACATCATCATCTTTTACTTCACTGAACAACAATGAATCTAAAGCAAAAAAAAAAAACGACATTATTGATTAAAATTATTCGTGCAAATTTTTATGGATATGTCCATCTTTATGGATATGTCCATTTACCTGTTGAATGGTACTGGTTGTTGAGTTGCCCATGCGACTCGGTCCAACTGGTAGAAGGTGGATATAAAGAAGGACAATCAGCTGGTAATTCCATGAACATAGATGCTAATTGCGAAGATACTCCGCGCGTAAGTGGTCTGAAAAATATGTGAATTTGATCAAAATCCATACAATTTACACATATTCTTCTATCTTCTACATATATAAAAATCGATCGCCGTTTGGTGTCGCGTTAAAACTCGAAAACCACTTGACTTATTTGGATATTTATTTATTTATTTTGTTCACTTTAATTAACAGGTGTTTTAAAAAGAAAAATAAAGAAAGCTAAAAAATAATATAAGTGATTCTATATAGAAAAGTACACCGCCACGCTGCATATTGATTATGGTGTGTGCAGAACGCGCGTTTACAATGGAAACCAGGAAACGGAAATCGGGAACCGGTGTGTGTAGAACGCATGAAGAAAAGGGAACAATGGGCCAACGGAATAATGGGTGCTATTTAAAGATAAAAAAAATAACAGTATTTAGAGTCGAAGATCTATGGTTTGTTGACAACAGATCTTATATTATATATGCGAAAACGGCGAAGAACACAAGACACGACAAAAACGGGAAAGTCCCGGAGAAAACGGGATGTATGGTCAGCTTAGTTTTAGCGAGACTAATAAACGGCGATTGTGGGTGATACGAAGTTCACCTGGTCAGTTAGTCAATAATAAAAATTAAGGTCACCTATAAGCAAATGCGGAACAATAAGCAGTCAAGGAGCTTCGTTGATAAAAATCTAATACTTTTTTTCTATCTGAAGGTGATAAAACACACAAATCTTGACCGTTCCAAAATTCTATGCAAGAATCCAAAATCATATCGGCTGTTCCCTACAAACAAATTTAAAGATTAAGGTATAAAGATTTTTTCCTATGATTATTTTACAAAAGACATACTTGGCTCATTAATTGAAGTGCACCAGCTTGATCTTTTATTATAACTCCGAGCATATGCGGTAAAGGAACTTTAACTCTTGTGTTTAGATGAAGCGATCTTGCGAATTTCGTATCTCGTCTTATAATATCTGGAGGCTGATTGGTAAAATATACATTAGATATTTAGTTCAATACAATTGAAAGTGCATCAAAAATATATATACCAAGTGTCTGAACATTGCCAGTTGATTTTGTAAAGAATAAAGTTTTTTAGCTTCGTCTACAAACCCGATCTGTTTTGCCAGTTCGCATAAGCATCGTCTATTCGTAACAGGAACTACATCTTCGCTAAAATTCAAATTTTCCATTAACTAAACCAAATAAATGGATATCAAAAACTCTTAAAATTATACCTTTGAGTTGCTTCACATGTTAAATGTGCACAAAAATATGAATAATGTTCTTGAGTGGTCATATTACACGTATTCAAAAGTATCGCTAAGCCTAACGGTTTTAAATTCGCTATATATTTCTTCCATGAATGATCGTCAAATTCTAGTCCGAAAGGAATGTTTTGATCGTGGGTCAAATCTAAAACCTAAAATAATATTGAAATATGTAATAAATTATTGAATTAAATTATTAAAATTGACATCATACAAAAATAACAAGGCTAGACTTAGGAAGGTGTAAGACGTCTTAAATTAATCTATTTCTCTTTAACATTCAATATTGGAGTTTTCCACTAAACAAGTTCCAAATATTTGTACCACAATCTACAATTACCTACGACTGGCCCTGTCGATCACAACTTTGCACAACTAAAAACAACCAACTAAATATTTTTACTCTGAAAAAAAAAAACTATCACTAAGCGCTTACTTCGGCTACTGTAGTAGGATTCAAACACGGCATTGTATTTAAAGAACTGCTCTGTTTGTTGGACACCTCTGGGTGATTTTCGTGTAAATTTCCATTACTCGGGTGATCAGATTCTACAAAACTAGTTTTCGAAGATGATTGGGACATATTGTCAGAATTTTTGAGGAAAAATACTTTTTCTGCGGTGGGATTGGGCCAAGAGAGTATACCCTTTTTATCGACGCAACATAGAGCCTATATTAAAAAAAAAAAATGTAAATTTCTTAACTTTCGTATTAAAAACCAGAAAAAAAAATACTCACAGTAACGGAACCTAAAACTTGCACAATATTAGCAGATCTACATACAAAATCTTCTTTACCTATTAAAATGTTGAAAAATATTTTCCAGATAGTTTTTTCGTCATTTAAAATAAAATTTGCATCGTTAGAAATTTGCAAGAGCAAATTGTTAGTTTCTTCAGTTACTAACGATTTTTTTTTCAAAACGTATTTCTCAGAATTCTCCAGCAGATATTTGAATCTATAAAAAAGTATTTACATTACTTATCGAATCCAAAAATATATTATAAATGAAATATTTACTTTGCGATCCCGTAAATATTCAGGGCAGTCCATAAAATGGGAAACACTGTCGGCAGTAAAGGAAATATACAAGCGATTATTTGGAGTATATAAACTGTCGTCCAATGTGCAGTGCCCAAATAATCAGATAGATAAAAAAACCTTATAAAACCAGCAATCAACGTCAACACAATTGTACAAGGTAAAATAAAAAATTCTATAGATTTGATGATTATCTAAAAGTTGGAATTATATAAAATTTCAATTTAAACATCGAATTATAAAAATTCTAAAATAACAATTACCAGGTAACGTTGTTTATTATGTACTGTAACCGGACGATTGAGAGCACGATCAATGGCAAGCTTCAAATTTGTAATATAAGGTGTATCGATCAATTTGAAAAGTTTACTTTTATGCGGCGGCATCGCTCTCGGAGTTGTGAAATGTTCACTTTTACCCTAAAATATGAATTGGGAATGTAAACATCGTAATCTAGAGTTGATGTATATGTTATAGTCAAAGTGTATTATTAGTTAAAGTATATTTCGTCTGACGTTTTAGATAAAGAGTATTTGAATACAAATTGTCTATTTATGGTATATTTCAACAGACGAAAACACAATTTAAAAGTGTATTTTCAACTTGACAGATGAGTTTTGAAAGCTTAGATACTTGAAAAGAATATTTGTATTAAACTATATGTGTATTTTACTTCTATATTTGATTATTGAAAAAATTTTAATAATAGAATAATCTCAACAAGGCATTCATCACATAAAATGTTAGTTTTGAGTCCGTATCAATGGACAAGTGCCGTTAATGGCCCATATTAGTGGAAAAGTGAAATTTTTGTGCCATTATAATCATATCACCAATTTATTACAATTTTAATAATGTTACTTTATCGAAACACAGTTCAAAATTCATAAACCTTTAGAAAACTACTGAAATTATACTTGATTACTTGATGTAACTAACTCGACTCAACAATACTGATCGTTTTTTTTTTTTTGAGTAAATCTTCATTTTTTTTTTCAACAATTCAGGAACGATATACAATCTAGATTAACTTTAATCTATTAACTATAATCAGTCAGACGAAATAACTACGTTCATTAGACAAAATATATTTTAACTAGTCAAAATATATTTTAACTGAGAAGTGCTCTTTGACTATAACATATAAATCAATTAACCCACCACAGTGGAGGGCTGATAAATTTGTTGCGGAAACATAATAAATTGGGGATCGTCGAGCGCTTGACATTTTCCTGGCGATTCCTGACCAGGCCGCATAACGATCACATCTTCTTTTACGAGAAGAGCCCAAGGTAAATTGACGATTTTGCCTACATACAAATAACTCGTTTAGACAATCGCATATAACAAAGCTTTAAAAGATATAATGATATATACCATCTCGGTATGTCCATTGGAGTGTTACGCAAGGCGAAAACGGAGCGCACAAATGGGGATAGTTTTTTTCATTCCAGTTACACTCTACGATAACTTTGTCCAACGTAGCTGAAATGAACGAAGAACAAAATAAGAATATGAAACAGATAATATATGAAACATATGATAAATCAATTACTCAAAGAATGATTGATCCTTCTATGAATTTCGCTGTTTGTCAACTTTGTTTCGTTATAAACGAGAAAAATATTTATCAATAAAAACGCCAACGTGACCAAAGCTTCGAGCAGGAGCATATAATTCACCAAATTGGACGTCGACACTTGAAAAGTGATATACAAAAGGACCACACAACATGCCATCACTACCAAAGTGGGCCATATTATCAGAGCGTTTTCGTTAGTCGGCGATAGGGACCTAATTACCCGAAACCTGAAAAAAAAACCGTACAATATTGAAAAATGAGTATAATCTCGATATTACGAAACGAAAAATCGCGCCAATTTTCAAATAATTGTAACAATATTACGGAGGCGAATCGTCTCACCAAGACAGGGCCGGCGGGCGGTTTTTCCTTTGAAGTTCGGCGATGTCGTCCCGCAGCCGCCTTAGGGCCCCCGCGGAGCGGAGGCCGCGCGCCCCCGCGGAGCCCCCGGCCCCCGTCACCCCCGCCGCGCAGCCCTCCGTCGCCCCCGACGAGCGCATCCTATGCTGACATTTGTCATAACACTGCTAACTAACACCATACGCGTCTCTATTTATGTCGATCGGAAGCCGAAACAGCTCGTTTTGCTTTCATCGTTTTGGTGAGAGGGCGTTTGCGCAAATGACACTAGCGCACATGATAAAGGTACATACTGACGGTAATATGTATATGATTCGTTTTAAAAGATAATTGGAGGATTAGGTACATGATTGTTAAATTCAAACTCGGAGCAGAACTTAAATTTGTTATGTTTTAATCAGTGGTGTGGTGCTAAAAAATAGTAGGGGAGCGCTATATATCTCAAAGATAAAAAAAAAATAATGCAAAAAATCATAATATAATATGTTTTATTATTTTTCAACAAAAAATTAATAAAACTGACGAGGTTGACAATTTTCAAGTTCAAAATTTCGGCTATCGTTCCTAAATACACGATGTTTTTGATTTTGATTTTGAAAATAAATGTCAAATTTGAGCTTAATGAATGAACTAGGGCATGTGCTTTTTACTTGACCGTTCCCTTTTCAACTCGGTCAATTCATGTGGTACCCTATTTGTTTATTTTTTTTACCTTTCCTATAACATCCTGGTGTCTTGGAATACTTGATTTTGAAGCTTTGAGGTCTAATGCTAAATCCCGAACAGTTTTTTGAAATATGAAATTTTTACATGAAATCGGGGCGTCCCACCTCGAAATAAAGTGGTGGAGTGGCGTTCCAGTGCGCTCTTGCCCCACTACACCATTGGTTCTATTGCTCTGAATTTAAATTTAAATTTTTGATCAAAAATTAGATATTAATCTAATATAATCTTGTCCACTCCATTGTAATGATAAGGTAATATAATTTGTGTATTTTTACAGAGCAAGTTTATATTTCACTAATACTGGAACAGAGCTTGAGCGGTACAACTAAAAAAGTGATCGCTCCCTGATTAAATCATCCAATTGATGTTTTATGATTCATTTTAATCGTATAATTTTGATTTTTTTCGCGTATTGCATTTTATGTTCGGTGTTGTAGCGTCGTGTGCGCTAATGTCATTTTTCTAGTGTTTTATTCGAATTTGTTTTGAATGTGTTTGAAAGTTTGTTGTTATCGCATAGATAACTTATTTAATTGACGATTCTTTGTCGTATATGATAAACGTAAAGATGTTCTGAATACAAATGACTCACTTATTCGTGTGTAATCATGAAGATTTCATTATTATAATTATTGCAATGTGATTTACAAATAATATTTTTATTTTAATAATATTATGATATAATAAACAACCGTCACGTGTTTTTCCGGTTTATGAATATTTTCTTATTAATTTTCCTTATTACACGTTTTCTGTATAAATGATAAGAGAAAGATAACTGTCAAAAATCCAAATAGTTTCAAGGTTGAAGATACGTGACGACAATTGCGAACTAACCGCACCATTCGTCGCTTAACTTCAACCAATGCATTCAACAAGTTAAAACAATTGATCGATTATAACATTTAGGTATACAATTCGATCACGATTGATACATGTTAAAATATATCGCAGAACGAGTAGATTCAGTCGACCTGATGGTTTTCGTAATAAAAGAAACCACACAAAAACAATAAAATAACTTATTCCTAACTTCGTCCGATGAACTCTCTTTGTCCAGAGACATATTGCAGAGTATTTGAAAATTCCGGCACGTACGATGTTCTACATACGGTGACAACGGTGAGAATTTCACTTAAAAAATCGTTAAAGCTCGAATTGACTTTAGTATGTGTTTCCTCGATCCCGTATAAACAGTACATTTTATTTGCTAAAACGTATTTCTCAGTATCGCAATGATCGTTTTAGACATTTGCTGGCGAATAAAAAATATTGTCGATTCGTGCTTTTGCTCGATACTGTTTATTGTTACGCCGTCGATTATTTTGAGAAAATGTTTGATTATTAAATATACTGGTTTAAAATGTATCCATTTTAAATTTTGAATTCGTTATTTCGAAACTATATCGTTGTTATTTTGATAACAATCCAATTCTCAGTACAAATATCGAAAACGATTCGAATAAATTCTCATTGTTTTCGCAATCAAAACAATTCAAATTGTTTCAATTCACTACATAAACTTTGAAAAATCAATATTTCCTCTAAACGTTTATCGTTTCTAAAACTGCGTCAAACAAAAGATTATTTGTTTTCATAACACAAACCGACTTTATACGTTAAAAACACAAGAAGCGGAAACCGTTGAACCCTCTTACAATTAGTACCCTGCGAATTTTCGATAATTTACGAAAAATACCCTAGAATATATCTGATTGTTGAAGATATTCATTTTTTCCCCAACACTGCTAAAATCTAAGTTTTTTCGTGATTTTTTTATACAGTAAACATCCTATAACGTCTCCCCTATAATGTTTGCGGCGTTTCCATATAATGTAATTTTTTAAAAAAAATTTCAAATGTATTTGAAACAAACAATTAGCAAATAAAAAGTCCAAATAAAAATGTTTCATTTATTGATTCCTCTAAATTCCCTATAACGTCAAACCTATGTCGACATTATAGAGGGGGGGGGGGGTTATACTGTATTTAATTAAGAAGTACAGTAATCCCCCTATAAAGTCATTTTTTCAGATGCATTTAAATTCTATTTTTTTTTTTAATTTTTTGTCAAGTGTATTTGAAAAAATCATTATCTTGTAAAAATATCTAAAAAAAGAAAAATAAAAATGTTTCATTTATTGATTTCCTAAATTCACCCTATAACGACGAACCTATCTTGACGTTGTAGGGGGGATCACTGTATATGTAATAAAGTATCTAGATTAAAAAAATAAGTTTATTTCAATTAAAACAATTATAAAAAGAAAGAAGCAAGGAAAAAAATTAAAATATACGTGCTGGAAATTTTTTAATTTCTTTAATAAATGTATATTCAAAATTACGTTTATCGCCGAGATTTTTGCAATAATTAATTATCAATCAATATAAGACCATTAGGCCAGGCGCCCACAGGCGGCTAGCCGCGGCGCGATCCACAATGGAACACACCGCTTTAGGCTGAAGTGCGCC
>JAOXNN020000021.1:7960837-8013797 GCA_028571205.2 Hydropsyche betteni
CCCCGTCCCCGCGGCTGCGCCCCCCGCCCCGCCCGCGCCCCCGCCGGCCGCGACCGGAGCCCCGAGCGCGCCTCGCGCAGCCGCCATTGACGGTGAGTACGACCGTGGCGCCGCTACGTTGGCGCCTTGCTCCTATTGCGAGTCGCGAGTCGTCGGCCGGCCACATTACCTACGTCGTCCCATTGGTTTTTCGAGTATTTTGTTATGGTGCTGTGATTGTACGAGGGTGTCCCTTCGCGAGGAGTTTTCGCGATACAAGATGTGGCGGGCGGTGCTGTGGGCGGCTTTCGTCGTGTCTGTATTGTCCGTGCGCTCGGCCGAGGGTATACCCCGGGACGGCTGGCCCCGTTGCAATGGCGTGATGGACACCCCAGGTATCACTCGGCCGATGGGCGATATCATGCTGCTGATGCACGACAACCTCACCATCACGTGTCTGCTAAATCCTGAACATGCGCTAAGTCTAAGGCTCGACGCGTCCGATCTCAGATTCTTCCGCAACGCCGATGAAGTGAAGCCCAATTCTACTCATAGACTTGTCACTGTCAACGAAACCGCCTTACAATTGCAGGTTTTGGACATGCAACCTTCGGAGAGTATTTATTATTGTTATGTACTCCACGCTAAAGAACACAAAATGGTGTGCTCTAATCAAGTGGTCGTCGGCACCGTTCCCCAAAACATAAGCGATTTCCATTGTGAATCCAACAGTTGGTTGAATTTGACGTGCGCTTGGAGACCGGACGTCGTCAATTATTTATTGACGAATTATTCTTTACAAATTAAGTATGATGGCCGACCTGGCCGCAAGCATCCTGGGGATTGTCCGAAGATCGAATACGACGAGGGGTATTATAGGTGTTCGTGGACTTTGCATTCGTCGCCGGGGTACCGACAAGGCGTCGAGTCTTTCAAGTTCGAGTTGACGAGCGTGAACAAGTTCGGCATCAACACGCAAGTGATGCCGTTCAATCACTTCGCGAACGTCCGGCCGGCTCCTCCGGTGGATCTGCGCGTGCAGAATTTGACGTCGCACACGGCCACTCTTGCGTGGTCCATACATTACAGCATATACAATTTCCCGAAGAACCTCGTTCACAAAGTTATCTATTGTTCGGAATTGGATAACGTTATGTGGAAAGAAGCTTTGCTACATCCGCCTTTGGACCGCAGGAACCTCACTTACGATCTAGAGTTGCCTTACGCCAATATTCGCTACGACGTCCGCGTCTTCATCCGAACCGATGTATTGAGAAATGATCTGTGGTCTAACTTCAGCGCTGTCACGTTCAAAACCAACAGTAAGATACCGGATAGACCTCCGAAGGTGGACATCGGAAGTTTCGATTCCGTGGTCGTCGGAAGCACGAGAAAAGTATATTTGTACTGGCAGCAAATCGAAAAGTACGAAGAGAACGGCGACAATTTTTCGTACAGCATAATTTACGCCAGAACCGACACCGAACAAGTTTTACTCGCCCCTACGGAAGTCACCAATTCGTACATGATTTTCGACAAACTTACGTTGGACAGAATCGAAATACATATAAAGTCGAATAATTCCGAAGGTCTTTCCGTGAACAAATCGGTCATGACCATTCCGGGATCGGACGAAATCCTTCCCAAGCCCAGCCAATTCACGAAAGTGGAATACGAACAAGGACTCTACGAACTCTCGTGGACCAAAGTGGACCGTGCCGACCTGGTGAGCTACACGATATTCTGGTGCGTGAACATCCGCGATATTTACCGATGCGAAAACAAGGTTCAGTGGGAAACCGTGTCTAAAGACATCAACGTGAAGAATATTTCCGTAAGTGACAATTTGCCATATCAGTTTGCGATATCGGCCAATAGTAATACGTCCAGCAGTGGAATGGTCTGGGCTCAATGCACAATCGTGCACCAAAAGAGTATTTCTAAAATCAGTAACGTGTGGGTTAACAGAGTCGGAAACACTTCTATGGAGATCGATTGGAAACTCGAATGTTCCGACCGTATAGGCATCATTCAAGGATACACCATACAATATTGTCCTATATATTCGTTGTATGATAAATCGTGTAAAGAGGAAAAAGTTACTGTTGAAACGACGAAACATTTATCTTATACGATCACGAATCTTAAGCCCATAACTACGTATTCGATACAAGTAGCGATCAAAACTACTAACAATGTCGGAATTATGAGCGATCCGATTTTCAACATAACTAGCGAAGGAACTCCGACTCCTCCAATCGACGTGACCGTTTCTGACATTCGGGATAGTAGAATTTTCGTGTCGTGGAAACCTCCTTTGACATCCAACGGTTATTTGAGACATTATCTCATTAATCTCGATTCAATATACGGATGTGAAGATATAAAAGTCGATCTCACTAACGGGTTTAATAGTTCTAAAAACGAAACTATAATGGAAAAATTATTAACTAATCTGACTAGTTATACTAATTATACTATTAGAGTTCAAGCTTGCACGACTTCATGTTCTAATGCTTCGGCTCCGATAAAAATCCGTACAGCCATCAGTAAACCTGGAAAAGTGGATCAATTAGAAGTAACGAAATTGACTAATTCTTCGATGAACGTCAGATTGACGTGGTCGCCGCCGCAGCATCGCGGAGGCGAAAACGATTATTATGAAGTCAAAATTACTACAGTTATTGACGATAATAGAAACGAATCTAAAGTTTTCGTTTCGGCTACTAATGAATACGACATTCCTTCTTCGATATGTCTGAACGAAAGAATCAAAGGGGTTTATTTGTACGTGAGGGCTGTGAATGTTGACAATAGGACCGATCACGGAGTAATAGCGATAGAAGGTAGCGAATTTGTGACCATCAACACGCGCCCTGAAGGAGATTTTAATTCTGTGAAATACGAAGGACCATGGAGCAGCGACAAATATAACATTTGCATCCAAAACACCGAAAACTATCTCTATTTCTTGTATATATTGTTTGGAATTATTTTCATACCTGCCGCGATATACGGAGTGAGATTCCTATGGATCCATTTCAAAAATATGCAAAATATCAAACCTTGCTTACCGGCCGGTTTAGGAAACTTAGAAAAAGAACCCGTCGAGAAAAAACCGTTAAACGCACAATGGAATCCTCTCGGTATCGACGATAAGATGAACAACCGACTCAATTCTAATTATTCTTTGGACCGAGGCATCAACACCGGAGACTTTTCAAACGGAATCATAACCGACAATTGCAACGATAGCGAAAACACAGACAGCACGTGCGTCCCTTCGTTAGCGTCGTCCAATCACAGCGAATCCGAAGGTAATAAAGATGGCCGCGAACCTCATGACGGTCAATCGGAAACTGTTTCGGCAAACTCTTCACCGCGTTCACGTAATATTGGATCTTCTAGTTCGAGGCCGGATTCGGCTGCTTCTACGAATTTGTTCGATCAAAATCCAACAAACGATACTATGGGTCCATATACGACTATCGGTCACGGTATGAATTTCCCGATACAGTCGGAGCCTCGTTCTGAAAATTTAAACGCTAACGGATACGTTAGCGTCGGTACGTTGACGAACAGCAATCTTTTCAATACCGAAAAACCTTCGACTGTTATGGAAGGTCTTCCGTTTGTTTCGTTTCAACCCAACAGACCTTCGGACGTCGCGCCTCGTGCTCCGAAACCTCAATTGTCGTCAGGCTACGTTCCGAACGGTACGAATCATATTTTCGCACCCAACAACGTCCCTACGGAAAAAACCAATCTCAACAATTCATTGATTCATATTATTGATCCGACCGGGTCAGATAGAGATTACGATTTCGAAGACGAATCGATATTCGATAAATTACCGAATGAAAATAATGCAGTATTGAACAAACCTGTTATCATAAACGGTTACGTGAAGCGAAACGAGCCGGATTTTATGAGCGATGTCAGTTTCCAGAAGTTCGGAGGAGGACCAGCTCAAATCGCTCCTAAACAGAACAATTTGACGAACATTGTGGTGCCAGTGGAGAATACGGCGACAACTGAAGATGCTATTTCGCCGGAGGCCTATTGCCGGTTCGGGCCAAACATCAACGTTCCGCAGCAGTTCGAGTTTCATCGCAGCGATGAAGATTCGGAAGAGATTTCGCTTTCGTCTATAAGAAACCCAGACGATTTCGAGTATGAAAAACATTCGTTGTTAGAAAAGACGACGCATAGTGATCCCTCAGTGCCCTCATCACATTACGTGCCTATAAACCTGCAAAATGTTAATAAACCATAAATAGATTGTTTTATGTTATTGTAAAAAATGAACGAACTTTTAAATCTCATGACATGCGTGCGGAAAAGCCCACGTACCTGTTTATAAACTATAAGACTTTTGTTATAAGTGCAAATTGTATAGTAAATGTTATTTAGCTATTTTTATTGCTCCGTTTATGTGTAGTGATGTGCATTGATTGTGCATTAACGAACAAATATTTTAAGGAGAAACCTGCACCAGTGCCTCGCAAAGAACCCATCCTTCATATGGTAATTATTTGTAGTTTTTTGTGTAGGTTTTTGATTGTTTTCGACAATATTAACACTTTACCGATTGGTTATTGAAACTGCTAGACTTTTTTGCGCAAAATTGGAATTTTCAGTGCAATCTACTTAAATCGTCATAACTCATTATTTCTAAATTTTCTCAAAACTATCAGAAATTATTCAATACGAACGTATTCGAACGTTGATGAAAAGAAACATACGTTTTTTCAAAAGACATACAAATAATTATATAGAAAATAATATTAAAAAATAGTTAAAAACCACTGACAGTACTTAAATTCATTTTATCTTAGGTCTAATAAGTTATGATAGATAAACACATGGATCAGATCATTTTACAAAAGCTAATATAAAAAAAATACGAAGTTTTAAAATGATTGCTCTCTTGAAAATAAAAAAGATGAATACATTTTATCATTAATTGGTTTTTTCGTTCAATTGCCATGCCATATTTTGTAGAAATTTCGAAGTATAAAGGAAGCGTAATCGTATATTGACGAGCAAAGTCAGATGTATTTGAGGACGCATCGTTAGCGTCTGCGGTCGGAAAAGTGTTAACGTTAAGAAAATATTTGTTTGCTCTTATTGTGTTTAAAATCTTGCTTGTCATATTTAGATGAAAATTTTCCTAGCAACTGCCGCTTCATTGTTCATTCGTTTGTATGACTAATGTATAATTCATATATAATTTTATTGCTTTGATTACTGAATGTTTAATCGTGACTTTATCAAACACCATCACATACGATTTTCAGCATTCGACAAATGTTTATGCATCAATTTTACAACAATAGTTATTTTCTGCACTCGTAACTAAACATGATATGACACTTCAATTCTAACAAGAAAAAAAATCTGTTTTCAACATATTAACTGATTCTTGTTATTTTTATTCACAGATACTATAATTCTAGAAATACTGCACAAAGCAAAATTATTTTCATTGTAATGGATCCTCTATACAATTTTCCCTTGATTGCCCAAGACCTTCGACCTGAAGAGTATGTAGTACAAATAGCTGATTCTCTACAATATCTCGACGCTATAATCAACGATGTGTTTAAAAGAATCGACAAAAGGATCGATGAAAACACGTCTCACACTCAAAATTTAATGCAAAGAGTCGAAACATGCCAAAAGAAAGTGGACAAGCTCACTAACAGCAAAAAAGCTACCAAGGTTTTGTCGGGTGCGAAATATCCGGCTATGGACTGTTTTGAAAATTACAAATCAATATTTACGTCTGGCTCTAATAAAATAACGTTGAACAAAAGCAGCAACGTCGATACCAAGTTCAGAGTGTTGGAAAATGGAAAATTGCAAGAGAAGCTCGAGTTCTATCACGTCAAAGTCGATAATCCTGACTTATACGAGTGGTTAACTGAAAATCAACCCAATTCTGGTCTAGGAGATATTCCTGATCGCGTCGAAAACGTCACTTCCCTTTTGCTGTTCAACAGTAAAGATTTCATTTATACTAAAGAGAATGTTAAAGATTTCAAACTTCAATCTGCTAAAATCGAATCGGTCGACGTGGAAGACAAACAAGAATCTTTATTACCCGCGGCTCCGTTTTCTATTTCTAACAAGGATCAAACGGCCAAGAAAACTGTGGATTCTTATCTGTATTCACCCGGTATGGGTGAGGTATGTAATTGATTATGATTTTTTTTTTTTCGTATCGAATTTTTGAAAAATTTTAAATACAATTTTTCAGGCGCCCGCTATGGATGTTCCGCTCGATTTGCCGCACTTATCAGGAATAGCTGACGATATGCAATTTTCTTTCGATACCGACATCACTATTGCACCATCTGCGATTCTTACAGTTTCGGCTTCTGAACCGATTTCTAAAACTGATTCTGAACCCCGCATTGAAACGGCTCCTGAAATTAATATTGATACTGTAAAACCTTCAATAGACGATTCTAAGAAGTCTTTGGAAAGTACTCCGATAACAACAAATCAGCCTACTGCTACGTCTCCACCTCCACCACCGCCGCCGCCGCCTCCACCTCCACCGCCACCAATTTCAGCACCTGCTGAAATAAATGCATCGCAAGATAATGATACGTGTGAACCCGATTCGTACGTGACCGTCACTCAGCCTGCTTCTTCCAAGTAATTATCTTTTTGTATTTATCGATTGGATCGATCGACATGTTTTTAGATTATGAACTTTCAACTTATTGTGGTGAAATGTCCGATGCAAAAGCTTATTTAAAATATGGTAAATCTTGTGATAAAAATATGTTTTGGATGATAAAGTTTTGTTTAAACTATGCAAGCAACTAGTAAAAGTCTGTTTGTTTTGAACCCATCCAAACTCCAGGTTTTTTCATATAAGGTTATCAATTGTAAGATAAGCATATTTATTTAAAGTTTGAGTTATACATTCATATTTAATGTTTTCATCTTGAAATTTTTTCGTAGAATCCATTTGTTTAGTAATTCTTCGAATAAGAAATCGGATGCAATATCATAATATATTTTTATCACTAATACACATAACGGTCATAGTAGTTTATTATGATATCGATATTAATTTCATTGTTGATTTTTTTATTTTTTAGACAAGATAGTGCAAAATCAGAATCGAAATCCAAAAAACCTGCAATAACTAGCGACAATCGCGCTAACTTGATGGAAGCTATAAGACAAGCCGGTGGTTCGGGAAAAGCAAAATTGCGTTCTGCCGTCGCCGCAGTTCCAAAAGACGAACAGGTATAATCAAATTTTCACGAATTCATCGATCGAATAGAAACATAATAACGATTTTTTTATAGAAAAAGTCTACCGGCGGAGACTTGATGGCAGATTTACACGCTAAACTATCGATGCGGCGCAAAGGCATATCGGGAGACAGAGCTAAAACTGACGGATCCATCCTCGGCGTTTTATCAGCGATGATTCCACCACCCGTGTCCAAGTCGACGGAACCGAGCAATGCAGAGGCTTCGTCTGCCGAAGATGATTGGGATTAATGTCGATTTCGTCATAATCAATGATATATGTATTTTCAGTTAATCAGTCTTATTAAGATTTCTTTTAGTGTATCGAAAACGGTCTTGGGATAAATAAACTGTGTATTTTGTTATTATTAAAATCTTGCCAAGTAGAGGATCAGGGAAAAATTATATTATGCATTATTTTGAAATCTCTTGATGTAAAAAATCATTGATTTTTATTATTATATACTTGTAAATATATGCGTTAAGTCATTTTAATGTTACAATCATGAACAAATCTTTATATATATATATATATATATGTAAGTGCAATGTTTTTTGTGTGCATTTCCTGTACTAAGTTATTTTCACGATCACTGTGTACATTTCGTCGAGATATTTTCTCTGAATCTAAATATAAACTCTCACCCGTGTCATAATGTGTGTAACCTCCAGAATGCTATGAATGATGGAAATAGAGATATAATGCAGTTTGGATTGAATATAAATAGCTTGTTTGTTGTACATATTTTATGTAATGATATAATGTCCTTTATATGTTTATTTAGCATATAAACATACGAGAAATTGGTGCTTAAGGATTTGTGCCTGTCCACTTAATTGTTAGTTTATCATTGTATGGTAATATAAACATGCTGTTAAACGCGGACAAATAGAACGGTTTGAAAACTTGGTATGTATAAGTAAATCTTATATGAATTTGTATATTAAAAACATTATAATGCATTTATGTAGTTCAAATACTGTAATTGTTCCTCAATTTATTTTAAGGATTTTATAAATTTATTATTATATATTTTATTATTTTATAATGTATTATATAAAACCACACATACATACTGTCACTCGGTAATCTCCAAAACTAGTGTGTACAGCATCTTGTCAAATTTCGTCCACTTTGAATAATGCTGTATTGTGAAATTTTTTAAAAACTGGCTTACGGAATTTGTCCTAAATTTTGAAAATCGATTTTATTCACAATCATATGAGACACCGAATTGTTCATATTTATTTTAATGTACTAAATCATTTTTTTTTAATATATAATGAGTCGTATTTATCATAAAGTGAATATAAAATTAAAGTTTAGTCCAATTATATTATAGAATTCAGATTGAAAATATTTTTATCAAAATTATTATGCATATTCTGAAATCAATTATATAAATTTTTAAATGAAATTACGATTATCATTTTAATTGAAAATTGTATTTTTTCGAACCTTTTATATAAATGTATATGTATATTAATCTTAACATGATAACCCTGCCTCTTATCAGGATCAAATTTCTTAAGGATAATGAACTTACAACAGCTTTATAGTATGATTTGTGCAATGATAAACATTGCCTATGATTAAGATGTAAGAAGGCTGCTCAAAAGAGAAATAATTTTTTTTTATTAATTATATTCGTAATTTTGCCATATTTTTTACAACCGCTTCTGTATAGACAAATATTACGTGAATAGGATTTTAAGTAGGGAAAAACCTTTTGATAGTTTTTATCGAAGTAAGACTCCTTTGCACTTTTGATGTCTTCTTAATAGCTAGTCACGGGTCGCCGAAAGCTTGCAGACTAGGAGACAGTATTGAAAGTAGTGGAAGTCGATGGCTTTCTCTCTATCTACACGGTGGTTTTCGATGAATTTTTGTAAAATTGATTTTAGCAGATTACAAATATAGAGTGACTGAAACATGTTTGAATTTTAATGTATGGATATATACTTGAACATCTATTCAAATATCGAATAAATAAATAAAAACAAAAACAGCATATTTTTTATTACGTTATATTATGAATTTGTACAACGTCGCAGCTGAGAACTAAAAAAGAACAAATCAATACCGGGAAAAGTACCGATTCCCAAAACGTCGACAGTTCCGATCTCTTCTCAGAGAAACGATTACTCAATAACATCGAGATTGTGCACGAATCAGAGGTCTCATGTGTCCATACATACAATATATCAAACAACGGTTTCCATGAATAGTTTATAATTAAAATTTCTGGAATCGGTGAAATCCCTGTGTGTGTGTGTGTGTGCGCGTGTGTGTTTACGACGAATCGCGTTTGAGCGCTGTTTATTTGTTGATTCCGCGAATTCGTGACGTCACGCGTACGTCACTGTCGACCATTTTTATATTAACGTCGACACATCGGACTCGTTCGTAGCAGTAGTTCGTTTTCGCTGTTGTTTGTACGTGAAATATTGCCGTGTGGTTTTGCAATTGCATGGAATTGCTATTCGATGGGTTTCCGCGGTGCGTTTGATGGTTTTCCGAAGGGGCCGTATAATAGACATGCGACGAATGTCGGACCGCAAATGCTGTTAGGCGAATGCGTTCCGCGTTCGGGATTTATTGGAAAATTATGTATGCAGTTTTGTATAATGTATGCATTTATTCTCCAGTTCGTACGAATACATTTATATATCAAATATTATTATTTTACCATATTTTTATTTCTTATCATATCAATATTTGATATCAGTATATCAAATATTATATACTTATCCTTATCAACGTAAATTACAAAAAAAAATAATGTACAAATATATTTTTTTCAATTTTTCAAATATAAAAATATATTTAAAACCAGAGACCATCTTCGGCTTCTTCTTCACTCTCACTGACTTGTAAATCATCTTGGATAACGGGTTCAGTCTATTTGAAAAAAATCATATAATAAGATGTTGAATAATTTTTTTAAATTAAAAAAAAATGAAAACTAACCTGATATTGAGGAGTTTCTTCGGGTTCTTGCTTTAATGGAATATCCATATGCAAAGGTTGATGATGAACAATTTCAGAAGAGTCTTGTTCCACATACGACATTGACGGCTACAAATTCAAAAGAATATATTAAATTTATTCAAAATATAACCAAATATGTGAAATTTATACAAAACTGTAAATTTACATTGAATTCCTGGTAATTCATTTTAACATCTTGTTCTCCAAACTGTCCAGACATATCGAAATCGTAATGGACTCCATCTGGTGCATTGTAATCGGTACTACCACCAGGATAAGACAATCCAATAGGTTGATGACCCATTGAAACTGGATTCTCTCCGTACGGAACTCCTTCGACATCGTCATAATTTTCAGTTGGATCTGGATCGGGAATAATTTCCCTTTTGACTGATGTTCCCGATACTAAAAAGTCAGATGGATCATAGTTTGGATCGACATCTAACGAAGTGTCGTCTGTAAAAAAATTATTAAAATAAATCGGTATATCAAGTTAATAATTTTTTGCTGGAAATATTAATAATACCTGTATTATGACAATAAGGAAGATTTGATAATTGAACCATTGCTTCAGCAGCATCTTGTTGCTGAGTAGGGTCGACTTCTTCAAAATCTGAGCTTTCACTTCCCGAATATTGTAAATCTGATAAAATAAATATGAATTAAAAATCGAATTACATTTTAGTTAAAATATTAAGGTTATATTCGGTACCTTCTTCCAAACTGTTATCATGTGACTTTCCAGCTTTGTTTCGGAATCTTTTAGGAACACCTGAAAGAATATATTGTTTTAGCTTCCATAGTTGTAACTTTGTACAATGAGATAATTTTTGGTAATACATACGTTCATCATTAGGATCGGTAGATTTATGTTTTCTAACTTTTTCCCGCATACTTGTTTCACCAATCATTCCAGGATCTTCTTTGATTTCTTTATGAATACTATCTTCTTCTTGATCCAAATCACCGTCTTCTTCACCCAACAAATCTGCGTCTTCTCGCATTTTTTCCTGAACTTTGGCTATTATTTCTTCTAACTGTGTAACTTGGTCTCCTAACTGTAAACAGCGAAAGAATTTTTAAGAAACTGAACATTAACTCAAAATAGATCTGTACAAAACAAAAATTACTTGGTTCAAAGATTCACGGGCCAAGTTCAAAATTCTATGAGCTTGTTGAGTAAATGGTGATTGAGGACCATTGTACGCTTCACAATTTTGACATATAAGTTCGATATCTTCCAAAAATTCTGCACGGTTATGATATTTATGAGCTGAAAACATTAATGGGAATAGTATAAAATTTTGCGAAAACTATTGTGAAAACAAATTAAAAAAAAATCAAATAAACCTTGAACTTTTTTTCCAATTGTCTCAAGATCCATAGGATGTTTAATTACATTATAATAATCTTTAACCACCTTTTTATTGACGGGCTTCATGAAAGGCCACGCGTCAGTCGATACCTTCAACTGCTTATTCAATACACCTTCTAATATGAACGATAAAGCAACCTGACAAAAATAGGAAACAATTTTTTTATATTGTAAATGTAATTAATTATAAATATTATATTCAGAATAAAAATTACTTGATCATTGTCATCTAAAAGAGGATTGATTGCTTTCTCTAACCGCATCAACTGATCTTCTTTCTCAGTTAATAATTCAACACAACGAGCCCACATTCTTTGGGCAGCTACAGTCAGACTGCTCGTAGAACCTTCAAAAATATTTCAATTAAAAAATAGAACGAAAACTTTCATAACGTTTTCATTAATTTGATGCAAAACAAACCATTATAAATAGTAGAATTTTCAACAATTTGATTGACATCAGCAATGAATTCTTCACGACTGTGATAACGTTTTTGTCTTAAATTTTCACGTATAGTTTGGAGATCCATAGGCCTAGTTACAATTCGATAATAGTCTTGCACCAACTGAAATTTTATAAATCAATCAATTTGTAGTCTCAATTGAAATATAAAACAGATTCTGAATATGAAAAAAACCTTGGCATTAACAGGGAATAGGAATGGTTGCACATCGGGTAAGTGACGCATATCATTAAGCACATCTTCTAACATTGAAGAAAGAGTGACCAACGGATCCGTTCGTCGACGTTCCGCTGGACGACGAATTGGATAATAATCACAGGATTCAGATATCCTAGCTTTTCTATTCATACCGAGATTAGAACTACTGCGAGTACCAACAGCATCTTTTGGTACACGTAACAACATAGTGCGACGCTTAATTTCTTCAGCATGCTGTAAATATTGCACAATGAAATTGATGATTTTAAATTTTGAACAAATTTAAAAAAATCTAATATGTACCTTGACGAGCTTGCCACTGAGTGTTACTTTGGTATCTTCGAGATTGACTAATTCATCGTCTTGATTGAATTCTCTTTGTATTTCTTCTTCTTGTTCTTCTGTAAGAGCTACAGACATATTTCCAGACGATCCAGAATAAAGTGGACAAGCTTTATTTGTACGCATATGACCGACTTGACCGCATGCACCACACTACGTAACATTTTCATTTTAAACGACATCACAATATGAAAAGAAAAACAAATTGATCATAATACCTTAAGTTTCAAATCTGGTTTTAGCTTGGCACGTCGCCGTTTAGGAGATACATCTTCTTGTTTGATACGATGCAATGGCAAAAGTCCAGAAGGACCTTCACCTCCGCCTTGAGCTCCACTTCCACCTTGGAAATTTAAAATATTTAAAACGTGCATTTAGATCGATTAGTGAAAAATTTGTTCTATAAACATACCTGAACCACTTCCGCCGAGATTCTGTTGAAGAAGAGCCGGCGTGGTTGTATTACCTGCCAGTCGTTCTCGTTCTTGATTTCGCTTGATACGACGAAGTTGTTCCTAAAAATAATAAAATAAATATATATTATTATGTTCCTGATTGATATTTCAGTAATGGAATTTAATCGTTTACCTGAATTCTTCTCTTTTCTCGTTTCATTTCTTCCTTTTGAGCATCGTCAAGAGTAGCAAATTGTCTAATGAAAACATCGTCTTTGGTATTTCTTATTTTAGTATAGGCTTCTATGACTGGAGCCTTACGTACGGTCTCTACTCGCGTATATTCTTTTCCAGCAGCATTTCGGAATGTACGAACTATTCGTAAAACTTTACCAACTATAAATTGAAACATTTTTTTTATATCATAGTTCAAATATAATACAAAAATAAATTTAAAAATATCTTACCATGAGATGTATTAGGCTGTTGGTCTGAATCTCGAGCACGAGGTTTATTTTCTGACTTTCCGAGAATAAAACGCCTCAATTCAGCACGTTCAGCTTCTTCACGTTCTAATGAAAGCTAAAAATTCACATCAAGTTTAATAAAATATATATTTCGTACTTGATTAACTTATAATTAGTACCTGTTCAGTAGTTTTTTTGTTGGCAAGCATATTTTCCAGATTTTTACCCATTTCTTCTAAATCAGATTCTTCACTAACTGAACTTTCTGCTTCGTCTGTCGACAAAACTTCTGTACTATACAAAACACGATTCTGTAGTTCAAATATTCTTTGACATTCTTCCTTGTATCTGATAAACACGTAAAAATCCAAAATAAGACATTGAAATTTGAAAATCAACAACATTATTCAATCATATGGTATACCGTTCTTGATGTTCTGCAATTGAAAAACGATTTCCTCTTGAAAACTTAGTCATTCCTTCTTCACCAGCTTTTGCCTTTTCTGTCGATAGAGTTCTGACAACATCGATGACTTCCCAACGTGAAAGTTTTTTAATCTAAATTGGAAAAAAATACAATATTAAAAATAAATATGCACATATTATATACAAAATATAAAGAGTTTACCTCGTCTTCCGGCACACCGAACTTCCGAAGTAAAGCTTTAGCATCATTCAATGATAACCGACGTAAATCGGCATCAGTTCCTGTCACGGTACGCTTTTGTTGTTGATCCTGTTCTTCCTTGCTCTGAATAGGTTTATTCGGTACACGAACATATGAAAAACCTTCACCACATCCAGTCGGATCAGCTGGTCCCGTCAATTGCAACAAACATTTTCCACGCATGGCTTGTATGTATGCTCTTGTCGTATTCCAAGGTGCCACTTTGATCTATTCAAAAATAAATAATTGTATTTTTCGAATTATCACCGTGTATTTTTTTTTTGTGAGTAAATAAACTAACTTCGTCATCCATTTTCAGTTGCATTTCTTCATCGTCATCTTCGTGTTGAGTAAACAATGACTTTTCACCGTAGCCGGCATCTTTCAGTCGTTGTTCAGCAGCAGCCATACTAAAGTATGCACAGCATTGTTCAGGAGAAACCATAGCTCTTATTTCTTCTTCTGAAGGCAATCTGAACTCTGGTTTAATAACCCACCTGAATAAAAACAAAAAATTAATATCAAGAAAATAAAAATAAAAACAATTAATTAAAAATGATAGCATTACCAATTTGAATCGAGCCCTGTTCTTTTAAAATCTGCACATAGTTTTAATCTTTTACGTATCGACGACTCTGAATGCGCTGGAAAAGCTCTTTTGATATCGTCCATTTTTATACGACGCGGTTTATCACGAGATTTCCAAAATAATCTATAGATAAATACCTGAAAATTTAATTGGAAAAAAAATTATCATACAAATTTAAACAGGATTCGTAAGATGTATAAATGAAAATGTACCTGTAAGAAATCTCTCACAAAATTGTTAGCTCGTTTTGAATTAGGGCCTGGAACTTCAAATAAAGGACATTCTTGTCCAGCTACAAACAATGCGTCTATTTCTCGTATAAAATATTGTTGTCTGAATTTTTTAATGAATACACAAAATTAAATACAGAAAAAACAATTATTGCACATACTCGAATAACCTAATAAATACCTAGTTCGTATGACGAGAAAATCACCACCGGGTACATTGTGCGGATATATTGGTGCACGATACATATTGTTTTCGACTACTTGTTGTGATTGTCCCGGAGCAAGAATACCTAAAAATGGTGATGTATGTGCGTAAGCCACTTCACCATATTTGAAAGGTTTCGGGCCGTTATCCTAAAAAAAATAAAAACTAATTTCTCCGAAAGTAACATGAAAAAATTGCAAGATCAAAAAAAATCAATACTTTTCCGACGCATCGCTTATAATAATTTTTAATTCTCGAACACATTCCAACTTGATTGATAAGCGGAGGATGTTCTTCGCAAAATTCAACCAATACCAATTCCCCGTCACGACCACTCAAATCGTCAACACTACGCATGAAGAAAACATCACCGCCGCCGGAAGCTTTTCTTTCGGACTCTCTTTGCTGAAATAAATACATATAAAGCGTGAAATATGTTTGATGGATTTATTAAAAAAATATCTTAAATTATTATTTGTACTTTGGCTTTCTTTTTGATGTATTTCAGAAGTGGTAAGACTGGATGAGGACCCTGTGCAGATAATATTCCATGAGAATATTTACGGAGAGGAGGACGGTGGAAGGCACGTAATCTTGCAGGTCCCATATGCGTTTGTACTACAGGAGCCCTCAATTCTACTGCCGGAGTGCTGTGTTGTATCAGTTGCACGCCTCCGGTTCTTAATCTTAATGTGGATGATCGTGCTGCATAATATCTACATATAACATACAAGTACGATTATAAAAATGTCTATTTTTTTTAAATACAACAAAAATAACGTACACATCGTTCGATATATTGAAAGGGTCTCTATCTGGAGATTTAGGTGGAGGAGGCGGCGCGTCTTCTTGTAAAACGTTGATTACACCAGCTTTGCCTAAGAGTAACTTTGATTTTTTCACGTGAGGATGTGGAATTTTTACTTTAGGTTGCGGACCTCTATCTGCAAATTCGTTAAATAATACATCAGAAGAAATTTTAATAACAAAAAACAATATGACAATGAAGTTTAGGGTACCTTGTTGAATTTTAGAAGGGTCAATGTCATCGGGTATTCCAAGAATTATATTTTCATCGTTAGGATCAAGAGTAAGAATTTTTGGTTCGGGAAGAGTTTTCATAGCACCAGAATCCCAAATAACTTCTTCTTCCCACTGTCCATAAACCAATTCTTCATTTTCTACAGGGAAAATACTATACCAAGTATCATCTTCTCCACTGAAATTTTGAATAAAATTTGAAATAATACTAATTCAAAAAATTTATGTAACATTCACTAGTAGTTATATAAAAAATAAAATTACGTCATTGGAGGTTGTTTGGTCACATGGGGAACAATAGAACGACCTGGATGTGAGAAAGCTTGAGCTGTTCGATTACCACTACTCGGAAGCCATCCTGCTGCATTTGTTTTACTATTAAGACGAGCTAAAACCTTTACAAAAATATAAATTAATAAATTGTTAATAAATTCACATATAAAATATAGTGAAATCCTAAACCTTTTGTTTGATTTCATTTCCATCCCACACAACATCATCTTCCCATTGTAACTGTGAAACCATTAAATATGCTTCATCTGGAAAAACTTCCTCCTTTATAGGTTCAAGTTCAGGTTCCGTCTTTAAAATAAATATGAAGATAATAAAATATATTTATTAATGAAAACATAGAAATGAATTTAAAAAAAAACATACTTTTAATTTGAAACCATAATTAAAACCCTCGCCAGATTCAGGAACCTGAAGCATATCGTACCATACTTGAGCAGGGCCAAAACGCCAATGTGCAGTGGGTTGACGTTCATTTTTGTTATTGTTATTATTATTGTTGTTCCCAGAACCGCTTCCTTCTTCCCAAGGCCTATGAAAATAGAGAATTAAACTTAATCTAATCTGACCGTTTATACAATCATTAAACAATCTAATTTAATAAGCACCTTAACAATTTCTCTTCATCATCAGAACATGGTTCTGGTTGAGGTTGTGTCGGAGCACTAGCAGGTTGTGTATCGCTGGAAGCAGAATCTGTACGTCTACGTTTCCTTCTCCGTCTTACACCACGCCAAATTTGAGGTAAACTCGATGCTTTACCGGGTCCAAATAAACGAGAAAAACGTAACACCTAAAATTCATATGAGCATGAAAGGAATTCATTTTGCTCTAAAAAAAAATCCAAACTCAAAGCTATTACTTTTCCAACTCTGAAATCGGGAAATAGTTCTGTGACGTCTACGTTTGCATATTTCGATGGTAGCATTGAAGCGAGAGGAGTTTCTAGTTTTCGACCGTTATCTTTATATGGAGATCTGAAAAACAATTCATTTATTCAAAATTTAACGTTTTAACAATATTTTAACAACAAAATTTTAATTTACCCTGGAGCTTGTGGAGGCGGCATCAAATTACCATCGTCTTCCATATCCCCTTCATAACCACCATCCTCAGAATTTACATTCTAAAAAAATAAACTTCATTTAATAACAATTGCATATATAAAAACAAAAATTGATTTTCATTGATTACTTGGCTTTGTGTGTCTTCGGCTAGTTCGGCAAAATCAAAATAATCAACCGCCGATGGACTTTTCTGTTGATAATCTGAAACAGTTACAAAAAAATGAGCATTCATTTTAGCAAATGATTCATAAGTAGGCTGTCCTTTTTTCGCTGAGACAGTCCTGTTTTTATCGTGTCTTGCATTTGTCTCATCGTTTGATTTGTCCCGTTTTTTCAGTTTATATATTTATTAATGTATTATAGTTACTTTTCTGAATATACGAAAAAAATTACTATTGATATTAAAAAATAAACCAAAGAAAATAGGTAAATTGATAGTTTTATGGTGATATAGTTTAATTGACTCGCAATAAGTCATTGAAAAAAAATTTTCACCCGTGACGCTATTTTCGCCTTGATTCTACAATTATTTGTTTTAGAAATATTGATAAATTAACCAAAGAAAAAAGTCCTGATGGTAGAAATTAAGTAAATTAATTGTTTTTAGTGATAGTTTGATTGCGTAAAAAATTTCGCCTGCGGCGCCTTTTTAACTTGTTTTACTTAATATATTTCTTTAACGATATTAATTGAGAAAAATTTAAGAACATGTAACACATTGATTCTGGGAAATATGGCCACCCTATTCATAAGGAGAAAGTAGGACTAACCTCTTTCGTTTCCATCATCGGCAGCATCGTCTTCGGCCTGCATGACTTCGGCCAAAATAGAACCGAGCCCCATACGTCCCAGAGACGACAACATCCTCTTTGATTCGCCATCCAACACGTCGTCGTCTTGCAAACGACCGCTGTCGTCAATGTTCCCAAATAGAAATCCGGTCAAGTCCACACCATCGCCGTTCTCGTTGTCGCCGTTGTCTCCGTTGTCACCGCAGTCTCCACCGTCAGCCCCATCGACACCATCGTCGTCCCCTTCGCTGTACCCCATTTCAGAGTCGAGGGCTACTTTTTTGTGTCAAAATAAACTGAAATGACATAAGCCGCACTAAACACGCATCTACCGCCACCGGCAAACCAACTTGACGTTTGACAGTTCAGTGTTGCCATATTGAATATTTATAGAATAAATATTTTTTTGATATGTCTATAATGAATCAATTTGAAGTATTTTTTTTATAATACAATATTCAAAGATCGCTTAAGAATAATTTTTGAAATTTGATTTTGAAAACGATTTTGCAAATATAGATAAAAATAATTTGATTTTTTTTATCGTTGCAAGTTTTATAAATTAATTAGTGTTTAACAAATGGTAAATTTAATCTCATTTTACTTGATTTAAAAATAAATACATTCGATTCAGTAATTTTATTATATTTTTGTAAAGATTTAAGTTAGAATTGATTGGAATCTAAAATTTATAGGTCAAAAAAATGTGGAACGCTTCACGATTTTGCGTGTCATCCTTGCGCAGGGGCCATGCTAATCTTCTCTGTATCGTTCCAATTTTAGTATATGTCCTGCCGAAGCAGGACATTTGTTTATCTTTTGGATTGGTATATATCGTGAGTCGATCTGAAACTATTCATCAGGTGTGGTTTTAAAGTTATAGTGACACCTATTGATAATATTAAAAGAAATAGATTAGCCATGATATAGGGATGGTTTGAAACTGGGTTAATCTATTTTTTAATATTATCAATAGGTGTCACTATTGAAATTATTAAAAAACAGATTAGCCCAGTTTCAAAATAATATAAGCAAAATAAATTTTATGAACTTTCTGTTCTTTGATTTCTTGCAGAAAATTGAAAATATATAATTTATTTTATAATTTCATGTGTGTACGGACTAATTTAATAATTATAATAATAAATTGCATACATGAATATTTTTATATTATCGAAATTATATTGAAAAATTGTAAATATTATATTATGAATTTATTTAAGAATATTTAATTTCTTGGTTTGTTCATTAATATAATTAGAAAATACACGAAATTTGTCATTTTCTAGTAGGTACATATTTTTAATTTTATAACACGTCCTGCACCTAATGCTTATGAAATTTTAAAATTATACTCTCTGACAATGAATAATTAAAGTGTTTTAAAAGTTTTCATATTCATAAAACTAAATATACATTTTTTTAAATCTGAATAAGTGAAAACTAATGCGGTCATATCAACGAAATCTCCTCAACGACAAAACTACAACAAACCGTATTTTCAGATTCGGAAACCACAGAATTTCGACAAAAATATGACAGTTTCACTAAAAAAACATAAAATCCTCATACTTTATAACAAGCACTAACGTTATTTCCCCATCAATCATCGCCCATTCACCTGATCGCAAAACACAATACACAATACACACACACAAAACACAAACAACGGATATACCAAAGCAGGGAAATTGATTCGGTCTTTGGAGGCGATCGACGGGTCCGGGCGTTTATCCCGCCGGTAAATTGCAAATTAATCAGACGAAATAATCCGCCATTAGCGCTGACAGGGGCCCCGGGCTCTCCGATCCGCCCCTGTCCGCCCGTCTTATCCCAATTTTCGCTGTTAACAAGCCGCTTTCGTGCGATTTTTCGCACTTGATTTTTTTTTGAGTATCTAGTCCGCCTCTGTTTTTTTTCGGTGTGTCTCTCTTTTGATTTGATGATTTTTAATTATTTTTTCGCATGTTTGTAAAACGGTGCAAATAAAATAAAATGATTTAAATATAATACTTCCGAAAATTTTAAATTGACATAGGTACAATTTTCAACAACCAAATCAATTAACGTTATTGTTAATCAATTTTAATAATATCAAATATCATATACAGTAGACTTTCACTAATCCGGCGCCATTGAAAACTGGATGGTGCCGGATTATTGGAATGTTCGGATTACTGGATTATAGAGAAAAATTCATAATACATAAAATAAAGCATTTCATAAAGAGAATATAATGTATATATTTGTGTTTATGTTCGACAAGTTTTATGAAAACAGTAGGTATATACGTACGCACGTGGACGTGATAAGTTTTGAGGTTAGACTGCTAGACGACGTGGTGTAGAGAGGGGTGAGGGAGGCGCGGGCGGAGGGTGCCGAATTATTAGACGTAGCGGTCTATTGAAGTGCCGGATTAGTGAGATTCTACTGTATATTTATATTTCTAAACACTCAAAATTTTGATGTTCTTTTTAACTATTGCATGAAAAAAGTATTTCTTAAAGAATCGAAATATTATAAAAACCATATTTTTTATAATCAACTAGCGGATTGTACCCGGAAATGGGTACGGGTCCGGCTTTCGGGTGTTTTTCATCTTAAAATAGCATCAAATTGAATTATAAAATAATTTTAATAATATTAAAACTTTTCTGAATTTTCACACAATATATTTAAAAAATTTTATTATGAACAAATAAACGATAAAAGCATGCATAACTAACACACACATACATTCATTTTTATTTATATAGATATAATATATGTATTATAATATGCGAAAACATTCATGTATTGTCTGTATTAATTTTCAATTTATTTCAATTATTTATAAAATATTATATCTATCATTTATATAAAAGTCTATATAAACGTTAACTGATTAATCGAATACAATACAGTGATTAAAATAAATAAAATAATAAAGAAAAATCATTGTATGCACATTTTTTCAAGTTTCCCTACTCATGCGAAGTTTCGTAAAACAATATTTGTTAGTATTTTCATTCGCGTTTTCAAAATAGTTCAGTAATGAAGAAGTTCTTAAAGGTAAAAGTTTCTTTTGTGTTTTCAGCAAAATTTACATCTTGCAAACTTTTGCACAAATACAATATTACCGTTCAACATGCAACAGACTAAACAGCGCAGATCAATTTCAAAAACAAACATAAACGGATACACAAACTCAAACAAAAATGAAAACCACCATATTATTAATTAGCATACAATTTAAATTCCAACATTCACAACCACACAATGGGCCGGATCCGTGCGAGCATATGTGCATCTGCGGGGCGAAATGGGGGCCCCCGGGGGGCGCAGGCCATTGTTGTGCCCCCGTGCGGAAATTCCACGGTCCGAGAAGACGCCGTCTGTCACTCGGGCCACTTATTGGATTCTTCAGCAGAATGACTCGTCTTCAATGGAATAAGTAGACGCGTGTATTGTTGCTGGATTGTGTGGACGCAGCCTGCATTGCAGTGGTTGGGGAAAAATGAAGGATGATGTGTGTGTGTGTGTGTGTGTGACTTTAATATATGGTAACAATCGATGAATTTAAAAATTGAGTTATTCTGACTAAAATATTTGTGTTCTTCGAGCGAGCGCGTTGTCTCAAAATTGGCGACAAATACGCATTATCGCTTCTCACACTTTAACCACTGAGTCGCCGGCATCGAGATTCGAGCTATTCCAGGGTCAGTGTCCCTCCGACCTATAGGCGTACCGGGTGTGCTTGGAAGTTTTCGTTATTAATCGATATTTGGGAATTTCCATAAGAATCTTTCCAAAATGCAGTGTTTGTAAGTCATGTGCGCTGGAGAAAAAAAGATCCTCAGCATCAATGAAGTGTTGCCGTTCTTTTACTTGCAAGAACCATTCAGCAGTTGAGGTGGTTTGCAATAATTGTAAGGATAAGAATATTGATTCTAACTAATAGGTCGATAAAATATTTTGTTTTTGTTGAAATATGTGTTGCTTCGTTTTTTTTTTTAGAATTTCAATATATTTTTTTAAAAGTACTGTCATTTATCATTTTTTATAACTTACCAGTAATTTCCTAACCGAAAGAAAACATCGTTTACATGGAGAAAACTTGATGATGTCAAATTAACGACACGCGTTCGCTCAAGTGAAATCGTTTGACGCGCCCACTCGAAGGTAAAATAAATTTAAAAAAGTTATATTCGAATTATTTTACGAGTAGTGTCAAATGTATAGATTTCAAATATTTTCAATACTTACGATAATAACTCATGCATAATACTGTAAATAAAACGTTTCATATGATAAATATTTAGAAACATCGATTTCTTTTTATAGCAAAATTATTCGTATTCATTTCAATAAAAAAATATTGAAAATACGACCCGTCTGAAGAACTTGATCGATGGCAAAGTCGAATCACTTGCATTTTCGTTTTTAATTTTTTTCAACTTGTGAGGCCTGATCGTATCGCACAAAATGCATCATGCGTCCTTCGTGAATATTTATTTTCGAATTTACAGCATGTTTGACCTTCGACATCCAAAGATATTTACGATCCGATTATTCCATACGAATTCCATTCAAATACGATTTCGACAACGAAACTAACAAAACGCGTCATATCAACGAATAAAGACTCGCGAAAGCTCGCATTATTTTCGCGTCTCGTTTGTCAAGACGGAAATTTTCAGCAAAAGTATACACCATGGGAATTCTTTCGCTAGTGAATTTGCGCAGAAATATCTACAATCGGATTTCCTTTAGCATTTGTAGCACAATGTGGTGAAGGCTGCGGTGCGGTGTCTGCAACGGACACCTTAACCAAAACCTCGACCAGCTTACTACACAACGTGCACTATTTCAACCGTTCTAATGCTGAATTTGAATTTTTGAAATGGGAAAATTTAAATTTTGCAGTTTTTTCGTGTACGATTTTAATTATTTAATCGGACGTATAATTATGTGAGTTGAGGACGAAGTTGAGGGTACGTTTACGGGCGAGCCATATTTTGTAAGGTTTCATAATATTATGGCGGACTTGTCGAACGTAAACTATTGTTCAGTTTTAACACAATGGTTTGACTAGGAAGCGGGAAATCTGATCGTGGCACAATAAACATACACACAAGCTAGAAAATTTTCACATAATGTACAATATATGTTTAAAAACATATATAATACGAACAATGAGCTTATTCCATTATTAAAAGTGAAGCTTTGCTTCGATGAATTTTGTTCGTATTGAATAATCGTGATTTTTTTTTTGTATTTATAGTAAATAACCCTTAGAGAACGTTCCGTTCAATCTGTAGAAACAAATGGCATATATTTTTCATTTAAAGTTCTGTGTTTTCAATCACTGTTTATACTGCGAAGTCGAATCGCAATCTAACCATTCTGCGGTGCGTAAATTGATTTCTCAATATTGCTTTCCGCTGCATTCGGTTCGGATGTATCTTTGTTTTGTATGAAATAAAGGATTTGATACTGAAACGTATAAACTTTTATATATTATAGATGAAATGTACTGTAGTGTTCGAACTGTGGACATGAATTGTGAAATGCGCAATGCATGAAAGGACAATCATTAGCGATGAATTATGTTCGTTTGTGGTATACTAATTTTGTTTTGTTCTGTATGTAAGAAATGTTGATTTTGTATTCATAAATTATGATTTTATCTTTGTTCCACATTTGTGTACATTCATTCATCATTATATGCGTTGCTTAAACTGCATTTTTGTTTGCTTTTATCACCAATATTCCACATATGCTGAACCCTCATGTGACTTAATTTTATTCGCTCTAAATAGCATTTAGTTTCAATACATTATAGTATAATTTTTTAACATAAATTTTTTTATGCAATTTAAAATATTAAGTGAATTTTAATTGTTTTTTTTTATCTTTGGCACAAAGTTTTTGTATCCTGTAATATGTGTCTTTTCTGTATATTGTTCAATTTATATTTTTACGAATCTTAGTAGGTACTAATCCTCTTTCAAACATAGTACTTTTTGTATTATGTTTATTTTTGTTTCAAGTGTTTCTGCAGAGTTACTTTTGCAAAAGTTTTAAATAAATTTCTTCAATGAGTCAATTCAGAAACATCATAATATAATATTGTTCACTGCAATCCTTTTGTGAAAATATAATTTTTGAGTTTATAAAAATAAATTTTATCTAATTAAAAAATGATAATTTAAAATATTCAATATAGTAGAATGAATTATCGCATAACACCATAAAAACACTATAATTTTGAAATGGTAACTGAAGTGGTTTCCCGTTGTCTTCTTGAACGACAGGATGTGTACAGGAAGATGCACTGATTTAAATACGTGCTCTGCACGCATCAGTGTATCGATTGTAATTGTTGTCACAATCAATCGCGACGCCGGCGCCACGTTTGTATTGAAATTTTCTTTTCATCTTAAAATAGCATCAGATCAAGTTGTAAATAGTTTTAATAATACAAAACTTTTCCGAAAGTACAAATAGTATATGTACAAAATTGATTTGTTATCGAATGAGTAGTAAAGGCATATATAACTAACACACACACATACATTCACTTTTATTTATATAGATCATAATTAAAAAAAAAAAATTCTGATTGTGAAAACGACGATGATGAATTCCCTTCCAAAATTTAAATCCCTCCACGCAAAACTTCAAAGCAACCCATCGAAAACCGCACAAAAACTAAAAACACCCACCCCCATCGCCGCCGGGTTGAACCGGCATTCGGCCGGTTTCACATGCGGTTTTGCGGCCGGCTCCGATTGTTCGAAGCAATAATAATGGAGGATTTGTCCGTTGTTCGGCAACGGGTCACTCGTTGGCCAGGTGATTCACGGGCCGCCCCTGTAGGAGGCAGCGGTTGTAAATCACCGGCCCGCGGACCGCCTAATTGCCCGCCATATATCACATAGCGACAATTCCACGTGTGTATGTAAGATACCGTTTGATGGGTGTGGCTGTTGATGGGTTCGGACGTCATCTTTTCGAAGATGGTGATTGAGCAAACTCATGGTGTGTATTTGTTAGTTTTTATGTGGTTTGTTGGTGGGTGTGAATGATTGTTTTTGGTCTGATTGTGAGGTGGTTTTGTTAAGGGTCGAAAAAAATATGTAATTGAAGATTGTATTTTTGTGATTGGTGCAATTGAGCTGCTGTTTTTGATAGTGGTGTAAGTCTATTTAGTTATATTGTGAGATCCCCTATATATAATAGCGGATTTCTGTCTGTCTGTCTGTCTGTCACGATGACGCTCGCGAAATTTTTTCTTTTCCTTTTTTCAAATGAACGACCCGAACCGCAACTTTTGATGATGGTGATGATGATGATGATGATGATAATAATGATGGTGATGATGATGATGATGATGATGATGATGATGGTGATGATGATTTTTTTTTCACATCCGATATTATTTACATCGGGCCTATATACTAGTATTTATAGGTTTGCGTTTGCATGAGTATAAAAATATATACTTAAGGTTTGCGTTTGTATGAGTATAAAAATATATAAGTAAATAAATTTAGGTATTTTATTTTTTGCTTTCGACATGTTTAAGTTTATTATGTGAAAATAATTGACGAAAGTGTTAAAGAAAACAATCGATTTTTAACTATAAATGCACGTTAAATTTATATATAATATTAACCGAAATTTGGTTTTTCGAAATATATTTTTTGTTTTAAAAAATAAGTATTAAATGTATACGTGTAAGTAAACAAAAATCAACTTTATCGAAAAGTAATTAAATTTATATTTTAATAGATTTATAAAAAATCTAGTATAAAAAAATAAATCATTTCGTAAAGACAACTAATAACAAACTTATTCTTTATTAAAAAACTAGAAAATCTAAACAAACTGAATAATTAAAAATGAATGCGAGAAAAACTTGTTTAATTAAAATTGTTACAAATGGAATCACTTAAAAAAAAATCTTATGAAATTATACAGTTTAACTAATGTTGAAAAATTCATAACGATATTATACAGTTAAATACCATTCATTGACAACGTGATTTTGAATATAAAAAGATGATATCTACTGTATATCTAACAAAAACGTATTTTAATTGATTTTTTCCAAAAATGGACTTTTTGGAAATGGTTTTTTTGAAAATGATATAGTAATATCATTTTCAAAAAAACTAAATGGTTATTAATAGTTATATAGATTTTTATGACGATGAAAATACTCATTTATGAATCGCCTACGCCGTAGACTCTACGCACCGATTCAATCGTGGAATTGTCGTCGAAATATCTCACAGTGTCTACGTTAAAGTTTCCCAGTGTACTGATTCGGCATTTCCAGTGCAAACTTTGAACATGAAAGGCATAAAGTAGCCAAAGCCTACAATTGAGCCTTATTTTGAGCGGGCTTTTGTGCCGTGGGAACGTTTGCGCAAAAGACTTGGGGGACAGGTGAAGAGGAAGCTCGCGATGCGATGAAAAGCTAATAAAACGATACAAAGAAATCTGAAAGATCAAAAACTGTTTGCATCGCTTCCTTCCACGTAGAATATTAAATTCCCTATTTTTTTCGTAACGCTTTGTAGAATGTTTTAAGAGTTTTTTTTCTATTTTTCCTCGGTCGTTCTCAAGTAAAAGCTTTTACTTTAGTTCAATGCTTTAAAATGATCACATAAAATATTTTACATACACTACCAATAAAATATATTTATCTGCCCTAATTTTTTTCCAAAACCGTATATTTATTAACGAATTTATGACTCAAAATAACTAATGATTTATCGATAATATATCATTCCGTAAATAAATATGATCAGACATAACAAAAAATATTTTTACGAATTTTTCTAATAGAACTAGAATTATAGAAAAAAAATCCATATTTTGGTTTCATGCAACTTTTTTTCATTTTAGTTAATCGAATTCTATATAATATATTCTAAATCTATTTTATTCTAATAATATACGTTTTAAATAAAACGCAAATATATTATGGTTTCTTTTTGTATTCAATTCCTAACCTAAAAATATATAAAACCGGCAGTGTATATTATATATACAGTTCATTCATATTATGTAATATTACATAAAATACGAGGAAAATATCATTTTTCATACAAAAATATGATACTGAAAAATTCCGATTTTTTTATTATAATGCTCTAATGGTTCTTGGTAGTTCGATATCGAATTCGTTTCACAAAAACATATAATTGGGTCAAATGTGACTATGCACGGTATGACGCAAATCACGTTGACGATGGCCAAATCGGAAAACGGCTGACCGCGAAATTCGAATTTGACTTCTTGTGTTGATTCAACGTTTGCTCCAATTCCGCGTAGGTCTTGTTTGATCGCATCAATTTTTCAGGAACGTTTTGCAAAATTTCGAGCTTAATTTAACATCGCTTTGTGTATTTTCGTATAGAATCTAAAATCAATAATATATAATGATTTTATATTGTCATAACATAATATAATAAATAATAAAAGATTAATCGCATCGTTTAGAAAATATAGATGATTGCCTTCACAATAAACGAGCAATTCAATAATTAGATCGAATACAGCGGATTTATTAACGACATGATTATCACTCACCTGTCGAAACGTACTTGTTAACCCGTCATCAACCCTTTGCGCGCCGACCAACAAATTGTGCCAATTTGTTGCCAACGCCTTCGAGACGAACGCTCATCGCCAATTACGCCACTATAACGTTATTATTACATCGCAAGCTTTCAATGCGAAGTGGCGAATTTTTCCGCACATTTTGCCAATTTTGCACATACACACACACACATAGCAGTGGATGGGCTCGTTAATTTCTCGCTGGACCTTCGCTCGATTGATTGTTCGATTTGCCGCGCAAACAGTTGTTCTCGGTGATTTTTTTTTTGCGAACGATGAACGACCGCGATCAATTTTGCGATCGTGTCTGTGTGTGCTTTTTTTGTTGTTGTTGTAGTGGTATTTTTGTTTTGGGAAAGGCTCGATTCGGCGATGTTGCGGTTTTTGTAAGGTTGCGGCGTTTTTTTCAGGTCTAACTAAACCCTCTTTTGAGTGACGTAAATCGGTCTATTTTTATTTCATTTTGTTCGTTAAGTTTAGTGCTTTGTTCTACGGATGTGATAATCTCACGATTTATTTATATATTTACTTGTTATATTGGTACAAATCCGATTTTCTTTGAATTTTCATTTTGTTTTCGATAAATTCACAATTATTTCTTTGTTATTTATTAAATAAAAAAATTTTGAACTTTTATTTCATATATTATAATATATAATATGATTCAATAATTTTTGAAAAAATGTCGGGTTATGTATGAAAGATGTACGGTTTTGTTTGTTTTTCGTTATTTTTTTTTTGGTTTTTATATAAAATTTAATTTACCGGTAGTAAAAAAAAAAATACTGGATTACCAGTAAATGAAAATTACAATAAATTTGGCCTCCCTAGTGACATAATTACAGTCACATACATGCTTAAATACTTAATAGATAGATAGATGATATAATCTCGAGTTTTTCTAAGAACATCAGAGAAATTATTTCACAATTAAAATTTTGAAGAATTATCTTATCATAATACTATAAAAACAAAAAGTTAAAATTTACAATATTATTTAAAAATACAATATTATCTAAAAACATCGTACTCACAATAAATATTTTGTAATTTTAAGTCTCCAGCATATTCAATAGCTGTAATTTCTTGTGGCATAAATTAGAATTTTATACTTTCCCTCCAAAACATGCCGAGATCTTCATTAGAAAAATTTTGTATCATATAAAATATTCATTTAAAAACCAACAATAATCACAGCTTTCTAACACAGAAACCCACTCCGCCTCAACGCCCACACCCTCAACACCAAGATCGAAAACACCCACCCCGAACGCACGAAATCACGACCACCTATCGCAAACCGAGACCTCAAGTCGCCAAAGCTCAAAACATCCCTAATCGTCTAATAAGTACCGAACCGATGACGGATTTGGTCCGTTTAATTGCACAGATCCGATCAAAGCCCGCCGCGCAAACTCCGCCGAGGGCCGGCATTATCGTGGCATTATACAATATTAAGCACGGGTCGTAGTTTATAGTTTGCCGCTTTGTTATATGCCGCGTGCGCACGCGGGCGTCCCGCGAGTGCCGCCGGCCGGGGCTTCCGGCCGAGCGTGGGTTAACTCAATTACCGGGTTTTGGACTGTTAACTGCTGTGAGGGGGGACGGGTGATCTTGTGGGCTTGCAAGTTTGGTGTGTGTGTGTGTGTTTGGGATGAACTGTTTGACCTTTGAAGGATGTTTTGGTTTTGGATTAAAATTGGTCGTTTGGTGTATTAGACGTTTTTTTCGTTTGATGGAAAACTTTTTTTTAAACATTTTAATGATTGTGTGGGAAAAATATTTTTTTATTATTATTATTATGAAATTATATATCGAAAATCTAATTTCAATGAATTTTGTTTTATTAGAATCGTTGAAATCCTCTATCCCTTATATACAATAGCGGATTTCTGTGTGTACGTTCGTTCATCTGTATGTCTGTGTGTCTGTTCTATGACGCTCGCTACCTTAAAATGATCAACCCGTCGATATGACCATTTTTTTCCCGATTTCTGGATTTGAACCCGGGTCCCTGTCCGAACGTCTCCATATATGTACATGTATGAACAAGCAATCAAACCTCCAAGCTATCAGCCTCTTACGATATTTTCTTATTTTTTAAATATATATTTAATTAATTAATTAATTAATTTTAAGCACAATAGATACCTCTAATAAATAATTAAATAATTAATTTTAAAAAAGCGCGATAATTATGTAATGGTATGGTTATTACTTTTCATGATGTACCTATGAATAACATTGTTGAAAATATTTCGAATTACATATAATAGATTTAGTTAATAAATAATTAAATAATATAATCGTTCGTTTGCATGGATATATTTAATAATTATTTCATTACGTAATAGTATGATTAACAATTCACAGCCGATGTTATTAAAATCGGGCCTATATACTTGTATAATATAATATAATATATACCAGCACTACTATGCTTGCACAATTAAATAAAAGTTTCAAAATAAAAAATGATTATATTTATATCATACTTCAACTATAATATATTATAATATAAAGATTCATATAGTAAATCCCTGAATAACATTAAATTGTGTGACACAGATTTATACAACACAGCACAAAAATTGCAGCTGTTTTTACGTAACACGATATTTACATTTTCACACTATAATAAAACATGCGACTGTAAAAATATATAATATAGTAAGTAATATTATTCTAATTTCGTGATATTAATCGCTTTTTTGTTATTATGTTTATGTTATGTGTTTGTTTGTTAAATAATTCAAAAAAAGCTTAGCTAATAAATCATCAATCTTTCTTTTTCATCTAATCATTATTTAGATGTTGTAATTCATTACCAAGTTTGTGTAACATCTCTTCAAATGATTGAATCTGAGACGATCAATTCCGTGATAGTATACCATTGTCAGTTTCAAGAAAAGCTTCGTAATATTATATTTTTCAATAGTCAAAAGATTAGCTTGAAATCTCATAGAAGATTTATTTATACAATTCTCTAAAATACGTTTGCATTATTTGATAAAATCAACTTTATTCATGGGTCACGAATAAAGTCAACGTGTCACTGAATTAGACGAGTCTACCCCATATTATAAAAAAAATAATGGATAAGGCAGATCCATAAATAACAACAAATCTATTATCACAGTCAATAAATTATTGTACCGATTTTTATTGCGCCATAAAAAGGCAATTTTTTAAAAATATATTTAGAATTTAAATTGTATAAACTAGAGAATATAAAATAATAGTTAGTTAATCTGTTAACTATTACATTATATAAGATCGTAAATGATACATATTTTCGGGGCAACCTGTGCAAGAATAATCGACAGCCGGCCAGACGTGGACGCATAATAAAATTTACAACGACGGCATCATTATAAATAGTTTATAGACGGTCCATGTTTGCGACCGCAGCGGAAATTACATTTCTTCGCAGGGTGGCCATCTGCCGGCCAACGGAAGCAGTTTCGCCGGAAGGTTGCCGCACTTCCGCTTTTCCCGCCAACTTTTAACTGGCAAAGTCGCGCCACTCTAGGTACCAATAAAAAGCACTCGCATATTCGCTCTTTAACTTCTACAGTTTTTAAATTTTCCTATGTAGTATTCAAATAACTAGTATTTTGTATACCATAATATGATGTTTATATACAGGTTTTTGTGAAACAGTTGTTTTTATTTTTGAAAATTTTCCCTTGCATATAACAACACTATAGCTTTCAAGAAAAATTTTCACTTGCTGGATAGTTTTAGGAAGATATTATTGTATAATCATGTTTATTTTTAATACTAATTGTATCTCTTGTCGCTTAACTTGAGTAATCAATGAAAACTGTTGTTTAAGAAAACTATATTGTTAACAAATTTAAGGGAACAATTTAAACGTGTATATTATATAAAACAAATGTGCATTTAATTTGAGCATTTAAAAAAATTTGCGCATTTTGCACAAGCATTGAAATGTGTGCATTCGAAAAAAAATTTTAATCATTGAAAAAATATCTGTTCCTTAAAACGAATAAAACGTACATTAGAATAAAAAAAAAGCAAATTGTTTAATGTAATTAAAATTAAATGAAATCAAAATTTTAATAAAAAGAAACGTTGATAGTTGTAAATGGAGGAAGACTTTACTCTAGCAACGTTGCTACCTCTGGACCATTTCAATGCACATACTATTTTTCTATTATTTATTTTACATTTTTTAATTCTCACTTTATAAGGCACAAATTTTTTTTAACTACAAATAAAATGATGCTCGATACAAGATTCTTTAGTATAACAGAAATTATGCACATTGTATATTATTTTAAATTCTAATGCACAAATAAATCGTTTTAAGGTACAAGCTATATTTTTTGCATACACAGTTAAATGTTACTCTTTAACTTAATTTGATAAAAAGCAGGTAACTATTAAAAGCTGAATATTGAAATCATCCCTTATGAAATGGTTTCAGACCTTAAAGTTTCACAAAATGTGATAAGACCAGTAATTAGATAGGTATCCTGATTTCATATTATCAAAAATTCTCATATTTTCTATAATAAAAAAATAATCTAATAATCAGAACATTTTCGAGCAAAAAACGCCATATACAACATATAATATTACGCGACGACCACACCGCGTAACAACCCCGAATTATAATAGTAACTTTAGCTCACTATGGCGAACAGAGTGCGCACTAAGCTAAAATATTTCACAAGATTTGCGTCCGAATAACAAGCGCAAACATCTCTGTATTTCCACACCGCAGGGGCAAACAAAAACGTAAACCGTTCCCCCGCCCGAATTTAACGAAACGTAAATATTATAATAACGCATAATGAGACAGTGCGTGCTTTTGTCGTGTCGTTTTGCTCCGTGTGATCGCTGGTCCGTCAAACGAAGCAGATATTCGAAGTAAAGCAACTAATGAGAGCCTTCTGCCGTGTTTTGGGGTGTCTTGTATGTCGGGGTGGGTGCTTAATGGGTTTAAGTTGGGTGGGTGGGGTGTGGGAGGGGTTCGGTGGGTGGTGAAAGTGGGTGGGGTGCGTGCCCGATGATCGTTGGAAAAATTGTGGGCTGTGGGAAAAGGTGATGTGTGGAAGTTGTGTTCGATGATTGGTGAAAGGAGTTGTGGTGTTTTAGAGGAATTTCGAGTGGGTTTGTGTGTATGTGCGAATAGACGTTTGTATGTGAAAGAGGTTTTGATGAGGTTTCGCTCGAGTTGATGGAGGATTGTGTTTTTTTTGGGAAAACGGAGCATGAAATGGTTTTGGATTGTTCAATTTGTTAATTTGGAAAAGGTTTTTTTTTGTTTATTCGTAGATTTAGATATTACGCTTGCATGTTTTTTATGTAATTTAAATCATATTTTCACATAATTTTTTCGAATAAAATATTTTTTCAATCTAATTTTTCCGCATTGATTAACTGAATTCGAATGACAAACAAACAATTTTCCACTTATTTAAACACAAAATATTATGAAAATTATTACTTTTCTATGAAATTTTCAAAAAGTTATGTATTTTTTTATTATATAAACAATGGCAAAGAATTCCTTCTTCAATATATTCAAAAAGTTCTTTTATTAAATCAATCCTCCAGTCGTTCAACGCTCATAATTAACCAACTATTTGACACATCACTGTACTGAAAACATTTCAAACCATTGAAGTTTCCCTTAGAGAAAAGCATAGTCGGTTTCCACTTTAATCCCGTTGGAAGTTGGCTAATTTTTTGGCCTGCGGAAACTGAAGATGAATGGCGGCCATAAATCTAAAGGCCGGCTCGCCACCGTTAGCAAACTGCGAAATTTCTTTATATTATTAAACCTTTCTTTCACGAGTCCACTTTAACGCTTATCTCTTTTATTTTATTCCGATTTTTTTCGCGCCTTTTAAAAAAAACCGCCTTTTTTCGACGGCCGAACGAAAGCGGGCGTTAAAGCGCCAATTTTCCGCGCGCTTAAAACAAAAACCAATTTCGCAACAATCGAAAATTTTCGCGTTCGTTTTTTCAAATTAATTTCGGGCAATACATCATCTTCCGGTGCACGCGAATCCAAGGAAACTTTTCAATACTCTCGTACTACAATTAAGGGGAAATTCGGCTCGTTTCGAAACTGTCGATAATTTGATCGGATGGAATTTTTGTATAAATGAAACAAATTTATTTTTAATTTATTTCATATTTTCATTATTATACTTTTTGAAATCATATCAGTTTATACCGTTGATTAATTTATAAAATATAATATAAATGTAAGGTTTTTTTTATAAAAATTAAAAATCAATTTGTGTACTTGAAACTAACTAAGTACTATATAGATAGCGTTTATTGTTTCGTTTCGTGTTACTTAGTTTTTCCCGCGCTTTTGCGACCCGCCCCAGGATATACGCGGGGCAAAATGGATCCAGAGTAGAAGTGGTTAGCCATCAAAGAGGGTTTCAGGATTGTTTAATTATTTAAATAACGGAGACCCACGTACGCTCAGAGATAAGTAGATTGGATTTTTGCACAAAAATTACGAATTTATACATGTGAGGATGTACTGCCGTCCCTTTTGACTTTTACTCTTTGAATATAAAGATACAGTTTTCATGATATGAAATCAAAAACTTCAACAACTACTTTAATAAATTTTATAAAAATAAATTGTTGATTTGTTTATACTATTATACCAATTTGACTTTCGCGATACGTACAAGGTTTAGAACACCCAATAAAATACTTTATACATTGAGTCCCATATCCATTTAGGGAAAGGGCCGTTTATATTCGAAGATGAGACGTGAAGAAGAATCGGCAAAGTGAAAAAAAAGAACCCATTCAGAAAGTCGGAACAAATTCGATTGAAAACTTATAATGAATATAGCCTTCGCTATGGGGCGATATAAACTCCGCCATATATCACCCGAAGTAACCCAAATCGTATAGAATAAATTCCGTTTTATTATTTTATGAATAGTTTAATAGTTTACATTTGTTTGTACGCCTTGTAATGTAAACGGCGGACGTGTAGGATTTTTTTCCCCGGCAGAAATTCGAAAGGAAAGTTGTGCTTTATATTCAAAAGACGACCAACAATATAGTGGTATAAGAAAGAAACACTTACGAAAGAACAACATGGGGAGGTTTCGGGAAAGTGGCTGAAAGACACCTGTTCTATTAGGTGGAACCGTTGCGGTTTCAGCACTGAAAAATGGTGCTCTTCTAAATTTTTTTCATTCCCACTGAATTTTTCACGACGCATTTGAATGCCTTCAAACGGAATATTCTGCTGCGAAAATGCATTATGTATTCACGCTGAGTGGGTCATTTTGAAAGTTGATATATTACAAAGTTTCACTAATCAGACTCATTTATTTTGAAAACCGCTTCAAACCGCTTTTCAAATTTAACGATTATTTTTTCATACTATTTTCACATACACGTTTTTCGAATCGAAACTACCGAGGCGACCCACACTCGCTGCATATAATACGAAATAAGCGGAGACAAAGGTTTTAATATTGTCGAGGCGCGCTTAAATTTTCAAAAAGTCGTCCAAAAGAAAATTCGCAAGTGCGGTAATTTCGCGCGGCGACTTCATCCCCTGTCGCACACTTTGAACCGGCTCTCGTTTCTTTTTTCGCTTTTTCCCCTTTTTTTGTTTTATTTTTGAATTTTTTCGGCGCTCAAAGTCAGGTGTGTTCGGGCGAGTGTCGCTTGCTTGCTCGGCGATTTTCTTGGCTCGAATTTTCCGCGTGCTTTTTCGTTTTGTTTTTCATTCGGTTTCTTTTCATAACATGCAGATTTGGCATGCTGTATTTTTTCCTACATTTTTTTTAACAATTAATTCGCAATGCATGAATATTGTTTTAAATAAAACTTTCATAATAATTCATATTTATATTTGAACTAAAAAAAATTATGAACTATATAAGCTTATTATCATCGATCAAAATTGAATCTCATAAAAGTAAAATATGATGAATTTTTTTTTTTTTTTTAATTACAACAGATTTTACCGTAGCAGATATTCTTTTTCATGAAATGAGCAAACAGTAGTAGCACTACACAAAAGCAGATTCGAATCTTCACGATTGTTTGGACGAACGAAACTCGAAAACGCAAATATCCGTCTTACGGTATTAACAAGTCTCGGATAAAAGTTTTGATAAAGCGTCGTCAAGTTTATTAATTAAATTCATAATACAAAGTGACCCCGAAAGCCTTACTCTGTCTACTCGGACTATAGATAGACACGACAATAATTCCGTCGAAAGTTTCGCAAGTCCTGTGCGGAAAATTCCCCGGAGTGTTGTAAATTGAAAAATTCAATTAATCAAAAACATTTTCGGATCTTTGTTGTATTGTGTGGTAGTTTTCACGCATTACATTCTAAATTAAATATAATCTAAATTATATTCACGATTCATTAATGTCTCAAATCAATTATAATACAATTTTTGCATATGAACTGCATCTGTCGATGATTATACATCATAAAAAATACCCATCATCCATTCTTGACTTCAGCAACTATTCAGACTTGCCCAATAGAGTTTCACTTCGTTGCTTCCCATCCATTTCCGGAACTCGCCGATAATCAAAGTACATCTCACACGTCTACCAGTTCCCACTTCTGGTTCTGTTGTCGATGCTGGTATTTCTGATGTCCTTTATGGAGATACTTTGCAACTTTGCGACCCTCTTGTTTTTCCGTATGAAAATTGTAATCCTGGCGTGTTTCGCAGTCGGAAACTTTTCAACTCGCTGTTATTTATTGGTTCGAAATATAATAAGCTGACGACGGTCGGGGAGTTTTCCAAAGGTAAATATGGGGTCGAGTGTTATTTGTTGTGTCGGTTTGGATGGATGTTTAATTTGATTTTATTGTTCGGTTTTGGTTTAATTATTATATTTATAAAAAATTTATGATATTTTCAAAATGTTAGATATTTTTGAAGATATAATTGTTCAGGTATTCCTCACTTATAACGGATATACTTTCCCGAATCTCTTTTACAAGTCAAATCGGTCGTAATTTCCATTTTTAATCAAATAATTCGGATGATTTCATATTTTTTTTGAAATACAAAATCTGTGGACATTTTTACGTGTTGATTGCTTGTTTCAAATGCATTCGAAAATATTTTTATTTTATTTTTAATTTTAATTTAAAAAAAAATTAAGTTATAGGGGGGAAGCCACAAACGTTATAGGAGGGAACGTTATAGGGGAAACATTACAGGGGGGTTTACTGTACTCGAATAAAAATATATGAATAAAATTCGAAACAATATCCTAAATTTATATTATTATGAATTGAAAATTTTCGAAAAAAAATCCGAAAGAAAATCAAGTATGAAAAACACAATGCAGACAATTCACCGAGCGTAATCCAAGCGCGGCGCCGAAACCTGCAAAGAGACCAGGGGCGGGCTTGCGGAAAGCAGTACCGGACAATAACGCGCACACACACGCGCGCCCGTTTAAAAGCTGTTGATTAACTCGCGTCCGGCGTAATGCAGTGGCGGGGCCCATCGCTAAAAACAAAGGGGGCCCAGACCGCACCACCCCCCCCGCGACCACTTTCCAGCCCGGGGCGGGAACGGACTTTTATTTCGAAGAGGGCAGGGGTGGGTCGCGACCGCTGCCACATTAGTCATGCGCCCGTAGAGCCCGCGGGCCCGCGGCGCCGTAATCCGGCCCTGGCCTCGAACGGGCTTTATTTAATTCCGAGCCCCCCCCTGGCCGGCTCCTTTTTTGCCCTCGCTGCGATAATTTGTTTTAAAACTCGTTGCCGCCGTGGGCATACCTTCGCGGCCGCGTTAAAAGGGCCGATAATTTTTGTAGGTTCGTTTGCGATTTTAAGTGATTTTTATTTTTAATTCGTTTGAGCGGTGAGAGAATTGTTTTAGTTATTTTTAATGATAATTTTTGTTTTGGGTATTTTTCGTATTAAAATGTTGTACAATATATTATATTTATTTTAATTGGTAGCAGATATAAAAAAAATTATACATGTATTATAAAATATATATTTTTTTATATTAGTTATTTGGAATCGTTGAATATAAGCAATATAGTGATAACATTGTATAGAGTAACGACACCATTAGTAGACCACGTATATATATATAGTTGACCATCTCAGAAAAACGTAAAAATCAAGGTTTTTAAGGATAATAATCATTCAAAAAGGATGCAACAGATAATTTTTTTATTAAAATGTATCTATCGCACCCTTTCTGAAAGGTTATCATCTTCAAAGATCTTAATTTTTATGTTTTTCTGAGAGATGGTCAACTACAGGTGCATGGTCCATCGCTGATGTCGTTACCTTATTACATGTATCATTTAACATATTCAATGTATCGTTCAACTATTTGAGAGTTATTTTCTTGAAAAATAATCAATCCGTTCACTATATCAAAAAAGCTTAGTCCTATAGCTTTAAAGTATAAATTTTATTGTAAATGCAATTCTAATAAAAAAATTCACTTAACATTTCAAATATTTTGATTGAAAGAATGATTTATATTTTAGCAATTCTATTAAAAGTTATCAACATTTTATGAAATGACATTGATTAAATCCGATTTACAAATGTTTTACCATGAAATCTTTCATAAATCCATCTCTACAAAACGAAAACATCCCTAAATAACATTTACAATAAAACTTATTGACTCGAACACGTTCCATAACATTTCAACTAATCCAAAATCCTCCACGTACAAAATCAAACCGAAACCACGACTCGTCCGCACGAAAACCTCCCACTATCCGACAGAATCAAATATTAAAAACCCACCGAACAATTTTTCCCATTTAAAAACCCCCCCATCAGCAAGAAACACCTCATTTTCCCCGACACCACCCGTAAACAACCCGGGATAATCCCGGGATACCGTTTAGCGACACTTTCGCTCGCGAAGCGCCGATAAACAAATTCGTAAGCCGAAAATACGATCAACATTTTTCGTTGATGCCTTTCTTTCGCACTTTCAACCCTTCGCCGCCCCCCGATCGGCCAAGATTAACCCCTAATGCTGAAAGGGTGCGCGAAAGTCGTCAATTATTGACAGGGCCGGATGCGCGTTTTATTCGGCCCCGTCAAATATTCATATGCGATTTGAATATTTCACGTGTCGTGCGCCGGCTGAAAATAGTTTAATTGTTCTGCTGTTTGGGTGTCGTTTCGGATGTTTCGTGTTCTCAAATATTGATGTGTTTGTGCTCGGTTTGTGTGCTTGTTGGTGGGTTGTGTGATTAATCCATCGGTGGGTAAATAGGTAAAGTTTGTTTGTGTGTAATTAAGTTGTGTTGGGATCGGCTCGAATGATTTGTGTTATTTTTATTATTTGATAATATGTCTAGTGCTAGATGAGGTTTTGTTATAAAATTTAAAATTGAGAAATCTTTCTTACGTGATAAAGGAAAAATGACTTTTGGATAAGGCATGCTTCAAATCGATGTTATTTCAAACGGCTGTATTTTTTTATTCACCGTATCGTTTTCACTCGATTATTGATTTGGTGTGTTTAAAAGAGCTAAACTTTAGTTAGTTCATAGTTCACAAAGTGAGCAGTAAATAGTTTTAACAAGTCAATTCTATTATATAATTAAGTTTGGGTGAAAGTATAGTATAAGTATAGTCGTATTAGATGGAAATAAAAAAATACTTGTTTCTATATATTGATAATATAAAAAATACATGTTAATATATATAAATATAAAAAAAATCATAATATATTCAAATCAAATATGTATGTACGATGAAAACTTTTGTAACACAGATTATTTCACATGATTTCGAAAAAAAAGGCTCACGAAAAATAATTGATGATTTTTTTACTCTTTTTTCACTTCCAAACGGCTTTAAAATAAAAAAAATATGTATTATTATTCCAAAACGATATGACCCAGGCGACTTCAGTGCGCAAGTATAAATAATAGTTATTAAATGAAAATTTGCGCTTTTTATGATTTCATGTGGCGAAATTTTCATCCAAATATACTGATAAAACCTATTTTCAAATTTCACATGTTCACCGTACATTTTTTACACTATAGTCTCTAGAAAGTGTTCCTATGTAAAAAGAGACTTGGATGTATTTCGTAATATTGTATCAACGATCCTTAATACTTCTCATTAGTCATAACATACACTCAAACAACCCGAACCTTCGCACCGTAAAACCTTTAAATATCCACAAATATCAGAACCCGATCCACAATATTTTTTCACGAAACGATAACGCATTGCACACAACACTTAAAAAGCGCCTCCATGAAAACTGCACTAATTGGACACCCGAGTTTCCGAAGTCGTCCAATTAGCACAAAAGCTCACCTGATTATCGACGTACACCCCCCCCTTACAAACCATCCGTATACGTAAGCTTTCGAATTAAAATTACCACGATTCAAAAAGACGGCCAAAAGGCAATTAGCACATACATAGCTAATCCGCGAAAATAAAGTGCAAGCTGCACCCGCGCAGTGCGGCACTGACGTGGAAAACTGCATTGCCATATTGTGTTATGAATTCTGTTCTAGATTTGTTTTTTCGATGTTGGATAAATCTGTTTATGGTGTAAAGTTTTTTTTTTATTTATTGTAAGATTATCGATTTATATGAATTGATAATTGTATGAATATTCATCGATTTACATACATCATAAAAACACGGAAATTCAAGAAATATTTGTGAATAAAAGTATTTTATGTTTGTAATGTAACAAAATTGTTAATGTAAGATGGCCATTGAAAGATAGAAGAGTCATAATTTGTTCATTTATATTATTTTTATTTTTTTACAGTTTATAAAGAAACTATTGGAGATAAAATGGGTTTGTATTATTATATAAAATTTTCAGCTACAAGTAAAACTCATGGGGGCTTTGTATTTCAGTAAAACAACAATTATTGAAATTCATTGACAATAAAAATACCTGCAATATTTTAATGCTATATTAAATTATTATGAGCGATGAAATTCAATTAACAAATTAATCAACAAGTAAAATTGCTGATTTTGGGGTTTTGAAAATGCCAAAAAACTGCATTTTTAAAAATATACTATTAATATTATTTGATGCTGTGTTTTCTATGACTTTCAATAATTGATTATTCACTCAAATAGAAATACCCAATGAATCATACATTGTATTTATATACCTATTTTATTCTCCAAAAATGCTCTATAATTTAAAAAAAAATTAAAATAAACAAGTAATGATTTTTTAAACCTTTTATTATAGTTCTTCAGTTGATACCCCATATAATAGTTTTAAAATATTTTATATATATAAAATATTTTTTATATAAAAATTTTCTCAATACAGAAATTTTAAATTCTTCTATAGGTGAAAGGGAAATATCTCAGTAATGAAAATTCCTACCTTAAGTATAAAAATAACCACAACAAAGTTCAACAACGAATAATCAATCTACATTTACATAATTGTCAAGTTATTTTAAAACATCGTTGGAAATTTCAATATCCTTGAGTATTGGAGTCGCAAATTTCAAATATTTGCATTCGCAAGATATAATACGTGATAGTTTGGCATACACGTATGTAATCCTCGGACGGTTAACCCTTTTGGTGCCCGTAGCGCGTTAATTGCGTTGCTAAATTATTTAAACGCAGCCGGAAACTCCAGTACGGGATTACTGCGACGTTCCAATGTGTCATGATTAAAAAATTCGTTTTTAACTGCTTCGAATAAACCTCTTCTATTTTAAAACGTCCATTATTTTTTTAATAAAATCGATTAATACAGAGAATAATCGTGAGAACCATTCATGCTGTAAAACTTTCCCTCTTACATTTTCCTGGAATCATTTCATATTCCTTTGAATTTATATTATGTAATAATACAAAATGAAATTTAATACTTCTTATTTTATATCAATCGAATTTTTACCTAAGCACAAAGTTCCTCTCGAACAACGTATCTGAAAGACTTTTCAGCTTACGATACTTTCGATGCGAAAATCCGCTTTCGAAATCGATGTTGTTGTGAAAAAGGCGACGATGAAAGAAACGGTTGTTGTTATTAAATGACAGCGTCTGAGATGAAAGCCTTTCATAGGGCCATTGTCCGAAAAAAAGTGTTATTAAAATATTTTCTTTTCTTATCGAAAAGCGATGATATTCCATTATAGCGATGAACACACACCACGCATAATATACAATACAAGAGAACGATCTCTTTAATATGAAAATACCGGTTCAATATTATATTACATATTTCACAATATTGATATTTTTTTTCTATTGGAAATATAATTTTCTTTGTATACACATCAGTATAGCATGTGATATGATTTTTATCAACAGATATTGTCATATTTCACTCTAAAAATTAAAAATTGTTTTAAATTATTTCAGTGGAAAACTCTCAATCTAAATTTCTTTTAAAAGCAAGTACGATATAAATCAAGCCCTTGATTCGAATAGGATCCAAAATCGAAATACAAACCCGGGAAATACACAGGTTGACGGATTGAATTCACTCTTCTAGCCGGTGGAAACTTTCAACGTTTTATTTATGGCCGACATTTGTTTGAGGTCCTACGACTATGGCCGGTCCGGAAAAGCGGACTCGGACCGCACGTACACTCGGAAAATTCGCGGGAAAACTTTTCTCGTTCGAAAGGCGATGTGAACTTACCGATGTATAAAAATGTGCGAGTCAATTAGTCCATCCTGGTCGTTTATAAATGTTGTATTGAATTTTCAAATTTGGGATTGATTTGAATTTCAGAAGTTTTCAGTTAGTAAAAATGTACTGCATTATTAAAAAATCAATGTCATTAAAAACTATCAATATAAGTCGCTTGATTCTTAAGTAAAAAAAAAAAAAAATATTCAACAGGATATCACAAAAAAAAAAAATTTCTGTTTTGAAAAAAAAATACATAGTTTCATCAATAAAAATTATTTGATAAGAAGCATTGGATGTATTATACTTATGCTTTATCATAAAATAAATGTGTTAATCCAACGTCCGGTTATTCACAATGATTGTTAATACTGCATTAGAAAATTTATCTTTTTTCACATATTCCACATAATTCATATAAACCTCCAGCAAATTGTAAATGAATTACATACATACTAAAAACAGTTGTGTTTTTCCCATCAAAGAGAATCGATCTATTGCCAGTGTTGTGTATTGTGAATTTTCAAAAATGAAATATTCTAAAACTACTTCAATTGCACTTTTGATTTTGTCATACAGTGGATTTGTCTTATCATATTTTTGTGAAAATTTTGAAAAACAAATCGAAATTTTCAACGAACCATGTTTCCCTTTTCTTTTTCCACTAATCAGAAAGTCTTACGATTGTGATTCTGATTTCGATAATCCCGGATTGACGAATAATTTTTATTTGACACAAAATGTGTTAAGTTGTGTTCAGACAAAACTAATTGAGGTTGATAAAGAATCTGTTTTGATTATATATTTAAATATGCAGAGTCCAGTTGACAGTTCTGTTTTAAATATTAATATTTTGGATAAAAATAATGTAGTGATAGGTAGTACAAATAAAATTTTGACAAGTATCAATGATTGGACTTCAATCGAAATTACTGATTTTTTAGAAGAGGAAGAAATTAAGGTTACATAATATATATTTTATTTCAAGTCATATAATTAAAAAAAATATATAAAAATTATTTTTTTTTTAATTTCAGCTGCGTCTGGAATATTTCCCGGGTTCTATTGATTCACAAATAGCAATTGATCATATTTATTTACAAAACGAAGATGAAACGTGTGAAAAGACGCCTACTTCGACTACAGTAACAGAAAATAGTTCAACTCAAAAACCTCCAAAAGAAAATTCAAACACGGAAGCATATGAAGGACTGATAATTGCGGGAATCGTCTTAATATCGATTTCTTTTGTATGGGTTATGGTTCTTACCCTATATATAATCAAGATGCGATCACGATCAATTCCAGATGTGTGATAAATTACATAACACATCACCCTAGCATTTAAAAGAAACATTTATTTATTTATTTATGTATAATTCTTTAAAAAAAAAAACATAATATAAACGAATTTTTTTAACACGTTTTTTACTTTCTACATAACATCTCCAACTATCATCAAAAGTATATCATATACATACATACATCCAAAATAACACGCGTATTACATCCACCCTTCTAAATCACAGTCCATGGAAACAAACAGCCTCCAACACACATACACACACCGAACGATTTCTACGAGCAAAGCCTCGAACGAAACGAAACAAACGCATCGGTTTTGTATGTAAAACAGTACCCGGGGTATGACGACCACTTATTTCCCGTCGACCGTGATGGATGCAAAGCAATAAGTCGAGAGCTAAATTTCTTATTGTAACCCATTACCACCAAGCGATGGTGGAGGCCGAAACGCTTTTCGCAGAATCCCCTAATTTGACTGAAAGACGTACGATGAAGGCTGACGCGCGATGGATTGCTCGGGGATTTTTTCGGTTTGAAAATTAGCGGGAGTTTTTGTTTTGGAAGTGTGTGAAATATGGTTGTGATTGTTTTTTTTTGTGTTTAGAAGAATGGATTGGAGAGGTTTTTAACGGTTGTATAAGATATGGACAAAATGTGGCCCGCGGGCCAAATCCAGATCACGGCGATATTTATTTAATAATAAAAAATATTTAATAAAAATAAATATGTTTAATCATACAAAGTAAATGAATAAAATAATAAATACACTGAATAAAAACGAATTGGTTGTATATAAGAATTTCAGTTTTTTTCACTAAAAAATTGAATGCATTATTTATTCAGACTATCAAAACTACTCCTCTTCCAGATTTTTTACTACATATACGGCTTTGATCCGTAATGGTCCAAAAATTTTTCAATCTTATCCTCCGCCTGAAATAATTTCCCAGCTCTGATTTATATATTCAATAAATATACAATAAATCTCCCCCGCGTCCCCCACTTTATCGTTCAAATGCATTAAAATTCTATTTTTTCAATGCTTTTGAAATAAGCAGATTTCACGTAAAAATGTTTAAAAACAATTAAAATTGAAAAACCTTAGCCTCCTACAACGAGGAATTTATTTTGACGTTATAGGAGGGCTTACTGTATATATAATATAATCAATAATGATAATAATCATTATTTGTCAATTTATGATAAATCTTATAGCAAACTCGTTCATTTGAAAGAAGGAAAAAAAATCATCATCATCATCATCATCAAAAGTCGTGGTTCGGGTCGTTCATTTGAAAAAAGAAAAAAAACCATCATCATCCATCTTCATCATCCATCCATCATCCATCGTCATCCATCATCCATCATCATCCATCATCACTATCATCATCATCATCATCATCAGTACTGTTCGGGTCGTTCATTTAAAAGTCGCGGAAAAATTAAAAAAAAAAAAATTCGCGAGCGTCATCGACACACACACACACACACACACACACACACACACACACACACACACACACACACACACACACACACAGAAATTCGCTATTATATATAGGGGATATATAGGGGATGTATCAAATAAAAAAATTGATGTTTTTTGATGGCGGAAATTTTTAAAAATACACATTTTTTTATAAAGTGAATTTAGGTGGAAGCTCTATCCAAATATACTGATGGGACCTATCTCCAATTTTCATATAGTCACCATACATTCTTTTACACAGTAGTCCCTGGAACGTATCCTCCATGTAAAAATAGGATTGTGTGTATATTAAAAAATACTTTTCTTTAGATTTATTCTAATTAAATTACAATTAGACCATTCGAAAACTTCATTCTTACATAACGAAAGAGCACATACACACAAACTACCCGAGCCGATCACGAGACACAGTTGAAGAGCTCGAAAGACGCACCCAAGGGCAGGGGACGAGAACAGAGTAGGCGGTTTCTCAGGGGGATGGGCGGTTAATAAGAATTTGTGGTCCCGAGGGGTGGGTGGTCCGACCGACGCAGGTGGCGATACTTCCCAGGGAAAAGCTTCTTTTATTTACAATAAGAGCTTTCGAAGACCCGCCGCGTTTAGAACCGCCACCCCCTGCTTTCCCGCTTCCTGCGGGAACGGGACTGGGGAGAGGGGGTGTTCTCACCACTTTGGTCTTTTTTTGTGTTTCTACTTTTTTTAAGGCTATTTAATCTATTATTGGTTTACTATTGTAAGTTATGGTTTGTGGATGGTGTATGTTTTTTTTTGCTCGAACAATCTTCGAGTATTTTTAGGTTATGTTGTATGCGTTGTGCTTGATTTTTTATTGATTAAAATTTTGATGTGCATTAAAAAAATGAGTGATTGTGATTTTATCGTTTTAAATTTGCAAAAAAATCCAGCACATATGGCGAAGTGAAGGGGGCCATGTAGGTGGCAACTTTTTCTAAATGGATTTTTCTTGCGAAATAATATTGCAGTAGAAAAAAAACGCACCCCGCTTTGCTCGTATATACGAATTTATGAAACCGCTTTTTGTTTCGAAGCACAAAATGAGAACTGAATTTTCGAGCTGGGGAACAACTTATTTTTTCAACACACCAATCATTTTAAAAATGAAATTTCCGTCGAATGAATCACAAGCAATGCAGAATTTCATAAAATGAAACATACCTTTTGTATATGTTTATGAAAACAATTTTCGTGCCTAGCATCCCGTAATTTTTTTCAACGGGTACGTTCTTAATGTTCTTAAAAATATATGATTAAATAAAGTAATTTGACAAATTTTTAAGTAATATTTATTTGAGTTTTTTTAATTATATTTATGATGAAACTTCACATCGATTTTAAGTGCATTACACCAAGTTCGCCTTTAGACCAATCTTTCAAAAATTTCAAATACATTTCAATACATTTCACATACAATTTCAATACTTTTTTAAAATTTTCCTCTTTCACGGAGTGCCATACTTATTTGAAAGCTCACCTTTATTCTGAATCAAAGTGAAAAAGGACTTTGTGTTCGAGTTGAAAATGGTACGGAGTGGCACGGTGCCGTTTTAGTTTTCTTGTTCCATCCTGGATAAAACTATCAGAAACTACTACCAGAAACGTCATGTCGAAACTGACAGCTTTCCTTCGTTTCACAATACGTCCTACTTGACGGTGCTATTTTTCGCATCTACCCGTGAATCTTTTGTTATAAAATGTATTCAGATCCGCCGTAAAATATTTCAATTTCAATCATTCGTTTGATATTTTAACAATATAATACACAAAGATTTGATTTTAATACAATAATGCAATTTGATCGTTGAAATATTCCGACACGACAAATATTCAAGTCTCAAAATTAATTTAATAAAACAACTGAATTTCGCAAAAATGTGCGGGATCGCAACGCGATATAGCCACTTTGTTTTAATCAACATAATTTTTTCAAAAGGAAATTTCCCCGAAAATATTCCCGTCTAAAAGCATAACATGGCCGCCTTTTGAGGGAACACCGCTCGCTCTTCGAGGACAAGAACGCCGCGCGAATTCTTGCCGCCGCAAATTGTGGCCCTTTTGATGTCACAGGGTCTTCTTATCTTGAGGAATATTAGGTGGATTCCTCGCCTTTTCGTCCTGCTAGGACGCCGAAGAAAGAGGGCTTCGCTCGAAGATCGGTTCAGACAATGAACGAAAGACAAGCATCGAAGCGGGCGCGGTTCGGCTTCCGCGCGATTATTACAATGGCGAATTTGTACCAGTATATGTGGGCTATAGTATCGAAAATTTATAATGGGCTATACATAAATCGGTATATCATTCACTTCGGAGGGGCTGCCTCTTTGTTGTGTTGTATAAAAATCGATCTCGGATTCTCGAGTGCCTTTCGTAGCCAAATACTCAGTGTGTGCTAGATTCGTCGCGAATTTTTGTGACGAACGACTTCCACGACTAAACTAATACGCATCGCTTCATCACGACAAATTTTCAGATCGTGCCTCGAAAATCACGGAGCGCTTCGTGACTTTTCGAAAACTCTCAAAAGTTCGCAGCCATTGTCGCCGCTTATTGCACAACGATCCGCGGGCCGACAATGAGCGTCAAATTTAACAGATAGCGTCTCGCATAAATCACAAATAACGCCCATTCTATTCAAATGCGGCTTCGATTGTCGCCGGATGGTGGTCACGACCACGATTCCAATGATGATGGTGATGAGGACGGTGAATGAACACTCAGGAGGAATCGGCGCCGTGTCCATTGAATACCAATTGGCGGCTGATCGAAAGTGACCGTCAGCTCTTTTCGATTGTTTTTTTTTTTATTTGGTTGAATTTCGTCGTTTTTTTCAAAGTAGTATGTCTGTTTTTGTATTCGAACGAAACAGTCATGGGCCACAGCTCAGGTGTCAGCAACCTTTTTTGTCCGTGGGTCAAAATCAGACAAAATTGAGAAGAAATTTCGGATCAGTAGGTATTTAGTGAATAACTGAGTAAATTTCTTTGAGAAAATATTAACAATATTCGTTTATAGTTTATAAAAAAATATAATATTAATTATTATGAAAACAATTTTCAAATTATCAATGGCAGTTTTAATGCTGAATTTGTGATGTCAATTTAGTCATTTTTAGTCTATAATTTTGTAGTCACTTAAACTAACGAATACTTTGAATTTTCGATAATTAATCTACTTCCGTAAAATAAATTCCTAAAATAAATTTTTATGTGAAAATATTTGTTCGCATTTAAAAGTATAATAAAACCAACCATGGACAAAAATGCAGTCAATTTTTTTTTTAAGATGAAAACTTTGGGAAATGATACCTAACATGTTGGTATCATATAAAAAATAATCATCTTCTAAAAACCTTTCCATTTATCCATCAACAACGTTTATTGGCGGATTCAAAGTGGGTTACTAAAATTATTAAATGGGTCACTTAGTGACCTGTAGGTCATAGTTTGCCGATACCTGCCGTTGCGTGATGTATTATATTATTTTAATGTCTAATAACTACAATATATTTTTCTTCGTGAGTTTTTAATTGATTCCACGTGATTTAAAAGCATTAAAAATCGTCAAATAAATCAATCGGAAAATAATTGAAAAGTATTTTTGAAATCGTTTGTTTTTTCGGATTTGAGTCATTTGTCATGGCGCTGAAATGTGTCATATTTGGAAAATCTTCGTAATATATTATTGTTTTATGACAAGTTAAGTAAATATAATTCAAGTTTTAGAACGCTTTGTGGTAATAAAAGACTAGAAAATATTTCATAATAGTCGCCGCATTTAGTGTCGAATAAATCATAGAGCTGTTCGAAAGTTTGTGTTTTTCTATTATATTATAGTTTCTCTAAAATATACTGTTACATTAGAATAATTTCGGATATTTACCGAAATTCAATATTTCTCGAGAATGTACACGATTTGTAAAACCAGTTTTCAGCAGTTTTCAACGAAAAGAAGCTTACATATGGACTGTTCGAATAACTCCATTTAACATTCTAGTTTCGAAACAGTTTCTAGCCCGACATTTATAATAAATAGTTCTGTGATCCCTTCCACGTACGAATGTAGATATTTCTTTCTTTGTAAAATGCGGTATATTCGGAGAGGAATTTTCCCTTCGCTTCCCCCGTATATTGAATCTAAAACAAGCATAGGTGAAAATTTCATTATTCGACGTCGTATGTGTGTTTCAATATCGTTTTGACGTCGCCGTCGAAAAGGGCCGACACATATTAAAACATGAAACGTCAAATGTATTGTGAGCTTATTTCAAATAATAATGTTATGTACCGCCTTTGTATTTCACGGTTTATTTTCGGTTCGTTTCAAGTAAATATCATATCATAATGCGTCGTAATTCCGTCTAATGTACAGCGATGATTCGTGTCAGTTTAAAACGTCTGAAAATTGTCATTCCGCGTCGTATTTTTTTTCAAAAGCGACGTCAATCTTTCCATCAGTTGTCAATTATAACGTCAAACATTTTCGATACAAAGCAAATCTAGTAGATTGAATACGAATTTAGCACCATATGGACCATCATTATAATCGTTAGGCTACTTCAGAAATTTTTCCTCGTACGATTAACAACGTTATTGTCACCCAATAAAACGCTGTTAAACGAAACACTCTTAGATCCTGGGTCATGTGTCGATCTCGTTGAATGGATCCAATCAACGTTTGAATTTCGTATCGATGATCCATCCGAGAAAACCGTCACCCTATATGGACACTGATCGGAATCCGTACGGTCAATTGAATTATTGTCGCCATCTGAGATCATCCATATTTCACAATTAAGGAAGAACCAGATTGACCTCTTGACTGTGTCATTTATACTTTGTCGGTTATTGGACCGAAACGATTTCTCTTCGATGCAACTCATAGGGGGAGATGTGATTTTTATTTCGTATTGGGTCAATAGTCGTTAAAAAATGGTATTTGAAATTTAAACATTTGAAACGCCTAAAATTCGTGGTATTCATTTTGTTGTATAAAACAAACCGTTGTATTTTTTATGGTGCGTTATTAAGCAGGAACGAGCCGAAGATGAGACAACGTTAAAGCGAAAACAAATGTAAATTGTGAAGCTCTATTTTCTCTCTTCTATTATGTTTGTTTTATTCGCGTGTAAAGAAAACAGTCGTTTCGGGGTGTTAAAATTACAGCTGAAATTGTGGTCATTAGCGGCAAATTCGTTTCAAAGCATGTTTATTGAAGGTCTTAGAAAAATATTGCTCTTCGCGTATTTGAGAGCACTAATCGAAAAGGTGGTAATCTTTTTAGCTGTCAAAGTTATGGTACCTTTAGATATTTTTAATATTTCCACAGCAATAAAAATTTGTGTTGGAATAAATATTGAGAAATTTTATCAATAACCATTTTGTTTTCATCACAAACACTTTATATTTCAAACAGTACTTAAAAATCTAGACCACCCATATCTTTTAAGTATCATCTCCTATTAATATTTTTCTATCATTACTGCAATTTTCATTTCAAGCACTGCAATCTAAATATAGAAACCATGTTGATTTGTTAAATTAAAACCACTACTCGAGCATTTCTACTAACCGTTCACATACATACTTATTTCCTAACACATTCCACTGATGATTTCCATCCATTTGTCATCCGCACTTACCAACTTTTAAAACGTATCGAAGTGGTAAAAGGCTGAAAAGACTGAAAAAGCACGCGCTTTTTGATGCTGTCGCCACTCGCAAAACAATAGGCGCCATTAGGGTAACAACCCTTTCAGCATTCCGTCACGGGCTAAATGCGTTTTTTAAACGCCGTCATTTTATATAGTGTGTGTGTGTGTTCATGTAAAGTATACGTATTCCCCTGGTTATAAGCCTATCGTAGTCATACATTGTTTGCGTTTTATAGTGGCTTTGATGTGAAGTTTTTTAAATCTCATGTTACGGATCCCACGGGATACGGCCTTAATGGGTTTGCATCATTTATATATTTTGGAATAATTTAAAAATAATGTTTAAGTATATTTTTTAATAGTTGACAAACGAGAAGCACTGATTCGCAATACACGCAAATTTCAAACCGTTAAATTCGACAAAAGGCCGAATAATTACTATCGTTTCGATTCGTTTGCTAAAACGACCGTTTTCCAATTGGGGAATAAAATGGTGTCTGTTTGAATTTTAAAAGTACGAAAAATCTTCCGTTCTAATATAATTTTATTGAATGGCAAACATTTTTGTGATGGTATTGAAACGAAATTTTTTTCGCACCCGATTGAAATTCCATAAACGTCGCACTCCTTCCGCCGGAATAATGATAAATTTTTTTCTCGCACGAATCTCTCATTTCGATATTCTTACGAAAAATTTTCCGATCAACAAGTATTCAATCGTAGAATGGGAATATATTATACAAAAAATGCAAGAAAATCCCGAAAAAAGGGTGCGAATCAGTTTCTGTTTGTTACGTATCAATTGAAGAAAAAAAATCAATTAGATTCACTACAGGCTTCTATTTTCATTCATTTTTTTTTAATAAAAAATATATTTAAGCACTTGAAAAATAATTTCGTTGACTCGCCATCAAACATGAACAATCATTAGTCGCAAATTAAAACTAAATTAGTCAATCATTCGAAAAACGACAATGCGCAATCAACAAACGAGCGCATAATCGCGACGCTAACACTTTGCGAAACCACTAATTGCGATTCGGCTCATACATAAATTTCACTATCTGTTTCCGACACGCGCTTCTAATTTTTTCACACTAATCTACGCAGGGCTTAACTCGAAATTTGGCCAGAACGAATTAATCCTCCGCCAAGGGAAGGGTTGAAAAAATTGAGGCTCTCGCGAGCGGGGCGCGTCGCACCAAACGGCCCTACGGCCAGAAGGTGGCCGGAGCGGCGGGGCAGGGGTCAGGGGTCAGGGGTCGATGTTGTCCACTTAGTCCTAATCCCCTGAATAATGTCGGTTCGGTTTTGTAGGTCGACCGGAGATAAATGTCAAGACGGCCGCAAGCGCAAATTGATTGTGCGAAAAGTAATCGGCGCGGGTGTCGTCGATTTATGGTTTTTTTTTTTTATTTTATTTTTTATTTCGTTTTAATTGAAGGATTTGAAGGAAGTTTGATGGATGTGTGAACTGGAAATTTTATTTAAAAAAAAAAATTATTACATAGAATGGTCCATGGGTGAAAAGCCTTAAAGAAGTGATTGGTCATGTTATTTGAAAAATTTTAAATTAAATTTACCTTAGTCCTAGGTATCTTTATTTTTTGATTTTTAAGATAAAAATCGTAAATCTCGTATTTGCACATTAATAATTCCCAAATGAAAAATAATATGGTAGACAAAACTAATTTTATATTAGTTTACTATGTATTTAATCTTTAAATAGGAATACAAAAATTTATATCAGCTATAAACTGTTAGAAATATAATACATGTTTAGTTGAAAAAACAGTACTGAAGTAATGAGAGAATAGAGTATTTTGATATTCATTTTTTTTTAATGACGGTTTTTAAATATTTTTA
>JAOXNN020000021.1:8013897-8025619 GCA_028571205.2 Hydropsyche betteni
GAGTTATGCGAGGCTGAGCGAAGCGAGGCCGAGCAGAGCGTGTTCGAAAAGGCGAAGCCTTTTCGGATACGCTCGTAATAAATAAATATAATAAGTATAATACATATAATTGGCCTGCACCGAATACTACCATTGTGACAATAATATTTTTTTTATGTCATGTAAAAAATCGGTTCTTCTTCTTCTTCTTCTTTGAACCATGTTATTTCGCAACTGTGTAAAAAGAGGATTGGGTGTAGTAGGTTTAATTATTTAGCTCATTTAACTTCTCTTTATTTATATGTGTTAATGAAAACATCTAGGAAAATGAAAAGTTTTGTTTTTCATTTCATATTATTTTAGTTGTATATGTTATAAAAAAAATTATTTCGATATGTATATTTTATTTGTGTCAGCCGTATTCAACGTATCGGCTGTTATTAATAACTGAAATTAAGCAATAAGCGATGCAGTCTGTACATGGGAATAAAAACATGTGATTTTCGAAAACGCACGGATGGGAAAATTTATGATCGGCAATATATTATACATTTCACAAGTGATTGTTTTCAACATTTTAAAATTTTCTCGATCATCGAACACAATAAAGAAAAATGATCGAGTTAGGATGGAAAAGTATTGAACTGCACTGTCTGCAATCAATATCGAAATCGAAAAATTTCCAATATACAATGTCAATGACATACAATCAACTTCAAATAAAAAATCAATCGCAATACCAATTCGAACTAACAAAACTCCCTTAATTACCAAAACAACACAGAAATAGCCAATTTATATACACGTCAGCCATCGAGAGTTCACGTCGGAGTCGGTTACATTGTGTCTCGAATTCAATATGTCGAAGGCATAGTTTATACACATCGAATTATCTCTAAAACCGTTTTCATCGCCTATTGTACAAACGGTATTAGACTCGGGGCTAGTTTATAACGCGCCGTGCAAAAGTTATAAACTTGCTGAAAGCCGTTTTGCGATCGAATTTCGCGCCAACTTACACCGATCACCGATTTAACGTCCGAAACTTGTCTTTGACAAAGTCTATGCGATAAGTGACACGAGTTTATGTTGGAAATGTTGTTTTTTTGTTGTTGTCAATATTATATATTGTATACGAAGGTTTTTTTTTGTATTGAAAATGAAAATTTGCGTGGTTTGTGGTTGTTTGGACTTTAAACGTTGTAAAAATAATGTATCGAATGTGTGTTTATATATTTTGGGGTGAAATATTAATAATTTATCCTACATATCCACGATGAAGAAATAAATCTTATCAATGGAGCGAGAAAACCTTAACAAAACATATTTCTTGCGGAAAAAAAAGCATAAATTCTTATCTCCACATTCACATAGCCAGCGGTTTTTTTTTAAATATAAGTACACGCAGAATATATTCATACTTTATTTATCGTAACATAGCGAAGCAAAAGAACCTTTTAACCTTTGTTACTCAATACAAATTTTAGCCCCTATAAACCATCATCAAAAAGTACTTTCCCAAACACGAACTTATCCTCACGAATTCGATTCACTCGAATTTACCAACGAATAATATACACGCATCGATTTCTTAATTGAAACAGCAGACTTATAACATAATTATAAAACAATCGATGGAACACACGTGTACACATTCCAGTTACAAAGGAATTAGTAAACTTGTGCTGAGAACTCTACAACAATATATATCCATGCTTAAGAATACATTATAAAGTGAAATTTGATATGGATATACACGAAGACATTGTTTAATTGATATCTAAGAGAATTATATACAAAAAAAATTGAAAGCGCTTTAATGATTTGTTAAAAATGGATCAAAACGGGTCATTTTAAAAATGAAAATTTGTAATTCAGAAGGCGATTCGGTTTTATTGTCACAACTGGCGCAAAAGAAGACGTTACCGCGGTTTGTTTGTCGATCAGTTGGATTCTTCGACAAGTTGTCGACTTGTCGAACAAACTGAGACTTTATTTTATTACCGGGATTTTTCCGGATTCAATGTGTGTCTACGTGCTTCTTGGGCTTCCTGCGGGATCTCCTGTGTTGCTGAGGTTTTTCGGTGTCCGATTTGTTTACGGATGACCTGTTGATAGTTCGTTGAGTTCTTTGTGGGATTCGATTCGATTGTTGATAAAATGAATGGAGATGTATACGTAATATTGTATTTATAATTTACTAAATTGTATCAGGATAATGATATATGAAAATGCAGTCACAGCGATTCCAAGGAGAAAGTTGTAATCGAGCGAGAAAAATTTTTTCGCTGTAATTTTCAATTCTTTGTGTTCAAAAGTTCTTGCGAATTGTTCCAAAACAGATAAGTTTTTGTTTTCTATAAAAATAAAAATAAATATCGAAAAAATACTTCCTTAATTAATTGAGTCATTTTATTAAGTGAATTACCTATGGCGATAGACGTAAAATGTTTACAAACGATGATTGATGTTTTATTCATTTGATGAAATAAAATTTCACATACTGTTGTGATTGATATCAATCTCAAAGAATTATACACAAGCCATGAGTATGATGCAAGTTTTTGATAATAATCCTGGAATTGAAAAAAATATATTTATAAATAATTTCAAAAATATACTACTTAACCCTTCAAAAATATCTCACAAATGATTCGGAGAAGAAATTATGAATAATTGAGTTTATATTAGAAAGAAGCCCACATAATATTGACAGTCCTACTAACACCATCTGAAAAAGACTAAATCTATATAAATACGTTTTATCACTGAAAATTATAGTATTTATGAAAATTTACAAGTGCATCGTAACAAGTCGTTATCGTAGAAACTATTTCTATAAGCTTATTGTGAATAGACAAAACTTCCTCATGCGATAGATTGATTTTGACTTTCGATAAATTTTTCAATCTCCAAAATCTCGTTATGATACTGTCTTGCACATAGAATATTTGTAAATCGTTTTCAATTTCGTGCTTATGTATGAGATAATGATTTAAATATTCAAATCTTCTAGAAATGATATTTATTTCAAAAATAAACCGAACCAAACTAAAATCAATGATGAAAAGACTAATATTGAATCCCATTATGTTTAGTTTCGGCCAGATTAAACTGCTTATAGTCCATTGGGTAATTCTAAATGTTATCCATGCTACAAAAAAAACTTTTATTGTTTTTTTTATACTCTTATTTCGTTCAGATGGGAACTTTATGATTTCATCAATATCTATCAGAATGCAATAGATTTCTAAGGTTTTTTTAGTATTGAAAGCTGCATTATATATTAAAATTATCCATAAAGTTATAATAATTGATGATTGATTTACTGCAAATGTTATAGTCACTGAAAAATTGGTTTTGTAGATCAATCTAATGTTTGTAATCGCAATGTAAATGTACCAAAAAATTACTGATAATAATAAGAAAGTAGAATACATTTTGTATCTTTTTCCAACAACTTTTAATTCATTTCTTCGAATTTCTATCCTTTTCAAACCCACAATATTGAAAATAATATTGATATATTTAACAAAAACGATTATATTGCTTTCGACCTTCATTTTCAACACGTCTATTGCGACTGAAATTAATATAGACTTTCATAATAAAAACCCATTTCGATATTAATTCCTTCGAATGTTACTCAATCAATTTTTGAGTAATTGCTAAAACCCATATCACGAATTGAATCAACCAAATTATAAAACGGAAACTTTCCGAATTCAAACGTTCCCGCGGAGCAGATCCGGCGCGCAGGGCCGCCACCTGCGCCGACCCACGCGCAGGCCGAAACGCGACAAGTTCCGACCATAAGCCTCCCGTCCTAAGTTTAAAAGTTTCCTTTGACGCGAATCCGACGACGGGATTATTTGCTTTCAATTTGTAATTAATACCCTTCGGTCGGGGCCCCGATCGGGCGACTAAGCCCCAACACTTATTAAGACACTTGGCCGACGTTCAATTTGCTTCGGCCAACTCGATCGTGTATAAATTGCGGACGGCTCGTCCTCGTTGTTGCTATAAATTCGTCCGTTTATCGGAAAATTCGCAGTTAAATGTCGGATAGTGGATTTATCGGCGAAACTGCGTCTAGATTTTGGTTTTGGGTGTTTTTGGATACAAAAATTTATGACTAAATCAATGTTTTGTTTTCGTTTCACTATATAACTATTATATATCGATTTAATTATTTCGTTGAAACACTTTCTATATGAGAATTTTTTTTTATAAAATTGCTCCATTATTGACTTAATAAATTTTTTTTTCATACATCAAATTATTTTTTTTTAAAGACTATATTATAATTGACTGGATTATAATTGATACAATCTTCATTGTACTTTAAAATCTTTTTAATAAACAGAAATAACATTAATGTATTTTTAGTTATCAAACATCAAATCATCAATTAGATTAAATTTGTGTATATAATCAATTCAATTATAAAAAGTTAATTTCCTTAAGTCGATTTATTTTATTTTCTTATTTAGAATAGAGCAAAAATGGAAGATAATATATTCACTTTTATAAAATCCTCAAATATTGCTCTCTATTTAGTAGGACTACAAAGAATCAAAATTAAAAATCAAGAAATAGCTGATGTCACAAAAGCTTACAAATTTTTCGCTTTCATTTTCTTTTTGTTGTTGAATATTTGGCTTTTATATACCGCATTAAATACTTTCACATTCATAAGAAATTTAAGCTTATCATTGGCAATAACATATCTACTGTCTCAGGTTTCTATGAGTATTATCATATTTACGAATTCTGTATATTGTGTAGGCTTAGGATCAGTTGTCTATAGGGAAATGTATTGCACTTTATTAGAAATTGATAAGATAATTAAATTCACATCTACTAAACAAAATGAAAACTTGAAAACATCCGTAATTATCATAATGTTATTATGGTTGATTGTGAAAATTTTTCATAATTTATTAAATTATTATACGTACAGTTTTCCATTAGCACCATACAATATTTGTCTGTGTATTTTCGATTTTCAAATGATTCAATTTATGTTTGAAGTCAATTTTATTGCTAGAAGATTCGAAGTATTTAACTATTATATTAGTCGTTTTCACACTACCGAAAACGATAAAGAAAATTTTAATGCTAGAGATGGTATCTTAGTGAGATTTTGGAGAATTACCAACTGTCCGAAAATAAAATCCAATGAAATACATGAAAATCTCACTTTGGTTTGCAACAAGCTAATAGAAGTGGTTAATATGTTGGCTGCATACTATGAGTTATTGGTACAGTTTAATCTTTTATTTCGAGATGTATTTCAATAATGACACGTTTTTCTTCGTTTTCAGATACTACTAATGGGAGTATTTTTTTTTTGTGTGCTAATTTCCAACATAAATCCTATCATTATTTACGATTATATCCACAAATCTTTGGTAAGTGATCATTCATACTTTTATTGCGGTGTTAAACATATTATTTGTTAATCGAAAATTTCACAAATTCGAAAAATCTATTTTAGAGTGATTTACAATTCTTATCTTCTATTGCATGGATGATTTATCATAGTATAAGGTTAATAATGATAACATCAATATGTGAAATATTACATCATCAAATTAACCAAACGCAATTTATTCTGTGCAAATTATTTTCTACGATCAATATAGGTTTGAAAAACCATAAATTCATCAATTTTAACCATATTGTACGTAGCTTAAAAAAAATAATTTTATGTTTTTATTTTTCTAGAAAACAAAAATGCGAATGCTTTGAAAAAACTCGGAAGAATTTTCGAGCACAAGGATTTGAAAATTACAGCGAAACGTTTCTTTTCGCCCGATTATAGTTTGATTTATGCAATGATAGTCGCTTCGTTTTCTTATTTTTTCATCTTGGCACAAATGAAAAGTTTTATTTCATGAACGCAATATTCAAACAACAACAGAATATTTTATATTTATTATTATGTAACTGGGAAATATTACGAAATAGTTGAATTTTTTCCTTGTCGCGTTTCGCTCTGTACCCGTATTAAAATTAAAAATTCAACCGCGCTTTTTAAATGCTCAGATTAACGTAGATTTGAAAAAAGCGCGCGACGCTAAATGAATTTCCAAGTGGAGGATGCCGGAACATAATTTGTCCAAATAAATTATTCGTTTCGATAAAAATTGTGAAATCCGACCACTGTTTCGCTGTAACAAAAAAAATCAGCGCAAAAAATTACAGCTGCAATTAACTTTTTTTCCATGTTGAAAATTAATTAACTACATGTTTTGCATATTGTGTGATTTATAATAGTGTTGCCAATTGTTAATTTTACTATTTTGATTTCGGCTAGTTTGACAGTTGATTTAGGTAAGCTGCGAAACTATTATTTGTAGAATTGTGTATGCATTTCACATATTAATTTGTAAATGTAGAAATAGTTTTGTTACCAAGTAACTTTTGTGTCAAATATATTAATTACAAAAAATGTATAATATTTATATTTATTTATAATTTTTAACAATTAGTAAAAAAAACGTATAAAAGGTCGATCAATTATTATACTTTGTTCCTCAACGATTGTTAAAGTTAAGCGCTATGCGACGCGTTCAGTAAATGGATATGATTGCGTATTGCTGTCTTGTATTTGAATTATTCATATAATTTTCACGTTATGGTGATGATAATCATCCAAACGATATAAAAATGTTATTAAAAAGAAATACGTCCGAATAATTATTTTAAAAATTTATCTTCGAACATTGTTCGCAATGTCTGATATATGTAGGTACATCACGCTTTTTCCACTACGTTAAGAGTAGTTTTATTTTACATACATTTTTTTCAACTGTGACTTTTTCGTACTGGAAATGTGCTGGTTTCAGCCACAAATTACAAACGTTTCGCTTGTTTTCAGCGAATGCGCCTGAAAGTCAACTTTTGCTACGAAATTGTACATACATAATACATAAATATAATAATGTATATATTTTAACTCGCACACACAATAATATTATGTACATATTATATTTCAAACACACACACGTCCGTTCGGTGCAGATTTTCAGCCAACAATTAGCAAAATAATTCAGCGAAACGTTAGCTAATTGTTTCACGTACGCCTATGAAAATAAAGCTTTTCGAATTTCAGTATATTCTGCATGTGTATTACAGACTTAATACTAATTTACGAATGAACATTAATGTATTTATATGTTATTTAAGTATTCGAACATTTTGAATGACTTAAAATATTGTATATCATGAGATCATCTTCATAAGAATTGAATATAAAAATTATTTTTCTTTGAATATTTTCAGATAAATTATCTATCCATTACATCTACACACTTCAACTTAACTCAAAATATTATTTTTGAACACATCATAACTGTCTACAATTTAAATTCTGATATAAACAACCCAAAATTTGCATTAAATTCAAGTAGGGCGCCATGATTCATCGTGTCCTCCATCAGGGGTGGCCAAGTCGTCGGCAAACTTTCCTTTTAGATTTTTAGCCGGGACAAAATAATGCTGCTTTAATGGAGAAGCCTCGGCTGCTGTCGAGAAATGCAGTTAAGAGTGTAAAACACTTCTTCGTCCTCAACTTTGCTAACAAACTCGCGCAGGTAACAAGCCACGTCTTCGTTCCAACTTAAAAATACATATTATGTGTGTACTTACGAGAATTTCGAAGCTGCTTCATATATACAGAGTGGGCCAAATTTTTTGATAGAATTCGAAACCTATTTTGAATTTCGGTCGACGAAAATTATAAATTGGAAAAGTGCTGAATCGTTTTGTTGTTCAGAGCGATTCTGGTTAATTTTAGTTACTTTGATAGATTTTATTTTGACTCGGCATCTTGGAAATCTTCTGAAATGTAGACTCAGCAAATTTTGCTATACAATATAAACATATTTCATAACGTTCCTGACTATACGTATTATTGTCTGAATTCCGGGAAAGGTTAGAAAACGTTTACGGCATCAAAATCCGATATTCTTGTATTTGAATTGGCTAGTCAAAATTAACATTTTGTGTACAATCAGAATTTCGTTCTAGAAATTAATATACTCAGTTTTGCAGTTCATAACACGAGTAGAAAAACTGTATTAGGTATATAATAAACCGTTGTTATTATTTTAATTTTTTTTTAAGGAAATATATTTAAAATCAATATGTAAAAACAATGAAACGCTTTTTTTATTTGTTTTATTTCAATACAATATAATAATTTACATTTCTTACATTATATATTATATTTTTTTAACATGTGCGTAAAATGAAAATAAGCTAGAAAACTATTAATGAATGTAGGCAACAATATAAATAAATAAACTCGATGTAGCTTATACAGAAGCACGAACTCTTTCGCGTGTTCAAATTAATTGAAAAAATATCAGATTTTTAAAAATATCAATAAAAAGCATACGTTCATAATTCGCTTATAATAACCAGATCAAAAGATATGCAAGTTTGTGCATAAGTTGCTTTTTAAATTTCACGTTGAGCTGAAAATTGTACAACACAAACTGCAAATGAAACATATTAATAATAAATGAATCACAATACCTCTGAAACATGCTTGAGGTAAAAGAAAATACTGATGAACTAACATTAAAAATTTTCACTAAACCAACTTTTAAAATACATTAGAGTTAAATATTTACAAATATAGTGGAATGTGAATCACAGATCGATCACTAACTTATTCAATAAACATCACTATGAATAATTAATATATTTAACATATTATATAATTTATGTATTATTTATATTATATATGTATATTTATCATGGATGGGAGACTGGGAAACACAATTTATATTATGTATGTTAATTATTATTTCGTTTAAAATAAATTTTCTCGCGGAATAATTACAGTATAATAACATTATCAAAAGATGCGTAAAACCCGAGATGAATTTTCACTTTGTTAGTATTGTATGTTTTGATTACTTTTTTGTTGTAATTTAAGCATTAGTCTAAAATCATGATGTTTTTTCCGGCTTGTTTTTAAAAGAAACAAGAAAAAATTTCCATATTTTTGTTGATAAAATGTCGACGAGCAAAAAGGGTTCTGTGCGAAATTTACGCGAGAAACATTATTCACGTATGTATTTTTTATACATTATAAAATAGTATAATACATCATTAAACATTTAATACAAAATTTATGATACAATTAATTATATTAGTTGTTTTTAAAGATTCACATAAACAAATATACGAAATTAAATTATGAAAAAAAATTAAATTACTCAATGAAACACCAAAAACAAGATTGTCAGCAAAACAACAATTTCAAATTAGGTATTAATAAATACAAATAGCAATATTTGAATAGTGAATATTTTGTTTAAAAATTAACGAATCAATAAAGTAAATTAAAAATACTCAATACTTAATTAAAAATGATCTCCGATATATATTTTTCAAACATATCTATTATATAAAAAGAAATCGTATTACAACTCAAAAAATCGCCAATCATTAGTTGCCAGTCGCCCACGTGGACGCCGGTGTTGCCAGCAGGACTGCCATCGTCAGCACAACCGGAAAAAGCAGGGCTGCCAACGCCGGAGCCAACCCCGAAGAACTCCCATGGTAAAACATAGAATCCGAACATTGACTTTCTATGTACTCGGTACAGTGCATCTGAAAGGACAAGATATTTTTGAGTGATTTGTTCGAATTGAAAAATTGATTTTTTTTTTTAATATTTTTATCATTTTTTTTACCTTTATTAGAGAGTCTGATATGCGGTTCAGGAATTGTCTGGTGAAGTCAGCAGATTGGGATCCACATTTTTCGCGAACAACTCTTTCAGAGCAGCTCATGTAAGCGTGGAAGGAACTGTAAATAAAAAATTGGGCTCAGTACGTTTTAGCTTCGTTTGTGCATAGTAAATGCAGAAAAATATTCAATTTGTGAATCGGATGAAAAATTTACGCCATGCCTTCATAAGAAAAGTGTAATTTTTTTTAACAAAGTAAGTACCATGTTGAAAACGTCATTAAAGCTTTTTTATTTAAAAAATAAGAAATGTGTTTGAAAAATCCAATATTATAATTATAATCGGGTTCACACGATCGGGTTTCGCATTTTATCGTTTTCTGTTTCTTAACAAAACCACAGCCGATATTATTAACATTGGGTCTATTTACTAGTATAATATATCGTCGTTGTCATACCAATATCTGCTATAAGTAAAATATATAACTTTGAGATATTGAATAAAAACATTCTATAAAATTTCAGATGAAAAATGTTTTTGGAAAACTAATTTAAATTAAAGTTACATATGTTTTACGTTTTTATAGTCACATATCAATCTTTTTGTACGAAAATTTGGTTAGTAAACCATATAATAGTCAAAAATTCTGAAATCTTCAAAAAGTGCACATAGCAGATATCGGTTTGACAACGACGATATGATGAATGTATTCAATTGAATTATTGTAATTGATGATTATTTTTCAATACATACATCAAAATATACATTTTGTAAATGCATCAATGTGATGGTGTAAATATAATATTAATATGGAAACGCGCTGAATTTTTATTTAAAATTTTTTTTAAATTTACAACTCAGCTACTAATTATTAAAAAAAAAAACAATGTAAATATTTATTAGAAAATATAAATTTTAAACTATTATACAAATTTTGTTCAATACGAGGTTGACTCTCGGATAAGGTATAATATATAGCCTAGACCCCCAATATTTGATGGAAAGACCTTGTCCTGCAGTGGGCACAAAAAAGGGTCGACAATGATGATGATACAAATTTCATAATTTTTACTCAATGAAAAAGTTCGAAAAAATGAATAAGAACTAGTCAAATCTTCATATAAAAGATATCTTTAAATAAACATAAAAAACCTTCGATTTCTTCAACAATACGTAATTTTTTTAGATTCAAAATAAAAAAAATCGTATTATATTTAAATTCCCATGTTTTACAATAAAAAAATAAAAACATCATACTATATACGACTTCATTATCACATTACGCACGAACCCATCGAACTCCAACCACACACACACACCCATATTTATTATGGAGCGAATTCGCACTGCGCAAACGGAAAAAAAAAACAACCCCACCGACTTTTCCCACGGAGCCAAAGAGCGACTTGGCCAAAGACGAAGCCCCAGCAAAGCCTCCCCAAGGACGACGCGAAGACCCGCGAAGGCTTTCGAGGAGGCCTTCGCCATCCGCCGAAGGCCCGCGGGGGGCGGATCAGGTTATCTCATGCAAACGAGATCCAATTTCCACGCCGCGGGACGAATCTCGTCGAAAACAACCTTCGGAGGCTGTGTTGGTGCTGTGGTAATTATCGTCGGGTGGCCGTCGTTTTCAGGAAGTTCGCGGAAGCGGAGTGACGTTGGCCGTTTCGTTTTTCAGAGGCGCGGTCGAGGAAGTCGGGGAAAAGCAGTGTGGGATTGGTGAAAAGCGACGATTGAGCTTTGGATGGTAGTGTGGGTAGTTTGGTTGGGAAAAATCGGGTTTTGTTCGGTTTTGTGGCTGGGACGAATGGCGGGAATTGCAAAGTGTTAACACGTTCGGACATGGTTACGCGCGACTGATCGATTTGTTGCGAGCGCAAAAAATCAATTAGTTGTGCGTAAACATGTTCGAACGTCTGTTTATACTTTAACCCTTTCCACTCGCGGAGCTTTTCAGTAGATATGTCGATGATCATTTTCCAAGGTTTTATCTACAATATTCATTCAATTCAGCGTAAAATATTTATAAGC
>JAOXNN020000021.1:8034928-8050545 GCA_028571205.2 Hydropsyche betteni
ACAGACATCTGTCATCGGTGATTATATACATGTATGTGTATACGCATAAAGACCATATACGCATGAAGAATTATACATGTATATAGGAGATCGACGAGTCGTTTTAAAGTCGCGAGCGTCATCGAACACACAGACACACAGACACACACACAGGTATCCGCTATTATATATAGGGGATACCCGGGTATTTCAAAAATGTTTTAAATTTAATGTAATAAAGTTATGTTAGTGATTTAAATACACAGGCAGTTTTGGCTGAATGAAATTAGGCTCATTTTCTAGACACGATATGTTCACATTTGCGAACACGAGTGTTTATAATTAAAATGAATTATGTAAATCGGGGTAAACATACGAAATATTGTCCAGAAAGATATAAATTATACGGGAATAATAAATTGTAAAGTGTGTATTTGTACATTTGTTGAATCCCAGCCCGTAGGGACCCAATAAAACATGTATGTGTAATTATTGTCGAAGAAGGGATATTTCACCCTCGAAAACTACTTTTCGAATATACAAAATTCGTTTTATAGTTCATTAAACTTAATCTTTGCAGAACCGAAATTTTGCATTAACACACAATTAAAACAAAATTAATTATTCAAGAACAGATTATTCCAACTCGTTTCACAAACATAAACGATTCATTCAAGGAACAAGTACGTATTAATTATAACATCTTAAAACATTTTAAATTAAAACATCTGTACGTTTCGTTCAGATTTCCGAGAATACTACTGATCGAATTCTTCCAATATTAATTAATCAAAACAAACGAAACACTTCAAATAAGTAATAACATAATATTAGACATAATATACTTAAATTTATAGGATTTTTAAAAAAATTCAATATCACCCAGCTCATAGACTACCCAGCACAAAAGCCATGAATACATAAAACGGCCCGAAAAGCCCAATTTTTATGCCCCTAAAAAAAGGAAAAAGCGTCTTACGCTGCGGAATTTGCTAGCGCTAAGGTTAAAAGACACGAAATTGGCGCTATATTTTATTGAAGAGGTTCGGCTAATGAAATATAACCCTTTCAGGTGATGCGTCGTCTCGTTCATGAGTCGGAAAGGACTCGTTAATTTATCGTCCCGTTTTGCGTGGCGAGCACTGATTCCTCCGCTTTCGCATTTCGCGCGATGCTGGATATCCTTTTTCGTCCTGTTCGCAAAGGGGGACGACGGGATTTATCATTCTGGGGAAAAACGCGGTTGAATATGGGCGAGGAATGTGTTCGATTTATTCATTAAGGGCGGATAATAAATCTGGTGGTTTTGCGGATGTGTGTGGTGGGGTTGAAATTTTTGTAATGACTTTTTTTGATCGATGAATCGAACGATGCGGAATTTTAACGTTTTTTTTTTTTGTTCAATTTGATACTTTTTTACAATTTAAAATTATTATATTGTGTATGATCGAATTGATCTTTGTAGGTATTTCAAGAAAAAATCTTTCTGATGGTATTGAAAAAATGGACATTTTTTTTCTGATGATAAAAAAAGTTGATTTTTAAGAATCGATATATTGAACGTTTGATTTTAAATAGACAGAATTTAATTTATCTATCGGTTATACCTTGTATTTTTTCTAGAATTTCATACTTAATTTCTTTGGTTAGAAAAAAATATATTTATGAAAATATTTTTTTTATTATCATTTCAATTAAGAAAAATTAAATTTAAAGGACAAAAAACAGTTGATAGGCTTCAAAAAAAAATTTCTCAATGCATATTTTTCCAAACATCAAAATTTCTTGAGAAATTTCAGTATTGAAATCGAGAATTTTCATTTTCGAGAAATCAGAATACCTAGTGATACCACCTATCGATTAACTAGTAAATTTGATTACACGAAGCCATTGTGATCTCTTATAACAAATGAAATGGTCTATTTTCTTATTAGTCTATTGCAGGGCAAAATCCTTTCACTATGTAGTACAAAGAAGAAAACAGTTAACTCCCAAAAGAATTCTGATCCTTAACTGAATGAACACGCATCCAAATATAATATTAACCCCATACAATCTCAAAAATATGCAGGATACTTAGCACTGCATGTGCTCCTTCATATATCCTAAACTCTAGCCTTCCTTGGAACTCGTTCTCTCCACGTTCCCTCAAATGTGGCAATTGGACCTGGCTCTACACACCACCAAGCAAAGACAACACGAAGAATACCAAAAATTGATAATAATGACTTTTAAAACTATTGATTTTATTTGAACCAAAAACAAACCCACCATCAAAACATAACTCAACCGCCACCCAATCCGATCCACATTTCCAGTACACAACAACGAAAAAAACACCCCGAGAAGCCCTAGACAAAATCAAAAGACAAAAACCTCCTCAAGCACAACTTCATCACGTAGCACACACTCGCACGCTGCAAACTTACAACACGAGTCACTTTCGCCCCTTTCACACCAACACCATCAACAACAGTGGCAAACAGTAACTTGTTTATTGCCCCCCGCGACATCGTGTGTGTCTCCGGCAAATAAATCCGACGGAATGTGTCTGAGGGAGCGTTTCGGCGAACGGTTCAAGTCTCACTTGTATCTTTGTCGTAAAAGTGTACTGTTAAATTAAATTAAGCGGGCTTCAAAAATTTCGCGATGTGTGTGTGCGTTGTGTCGGTGTATGGGACGGGTTCGATGTGTCATGATAATCGTGGGGATTCCGAATATCGAAGGTGGATGTGAGGGCATGTGCTTTGTGTGGACAATGAGGATTTAAGCCGGTCCCGAACGTGTTGGCACTCGTGATTTTCTGTTTAATGTGTTAAGGATGTTTTCTCTCAATTAGTCCCAGAGAAGTTTACCCTGCAGAGAGTTTGCCGCCATTTTGTCTATGTATAAAATAACTTTAATATAGTATAAAATATTCGAAAATTTAAATTAAAAAAATATATTTTTCATGGTCAATATAAAAATGAACTAATAATAAGTATATATATTACTACTCAGATAATACTATATTATACATAGATACTATAAATCAGGTCTCGGCAATATATGACCCGCGGGTCACTGAGTGACCCATTTGATGATTTCAAGTGACCCATTAGATTAATTATTTTATCAATAAAATTAATAATATTATCCATTAAAAACTGTTTCAAAATATACCTATTGACCCAAAACACTTCATAAGAGCCACATTTTGGTTGCTTCTGATCAACAGCCAAAAAAAGTTGCTGAGTATCTATAGTATAGATACTCAGTTAATACTGTAATGAATTCATATTTCGTACAAAATCATTTCGTTAAAGTTAAGTGAATTTATTATAAATACTAGAAGTTTTCAGCGTGTAATAAATTTTATACTCTCACGTTAACTTTCAGAAGACAGTATGAATTTATTAGGCATTATAATTAAAATAGCAATTATAATAGCGTGTCCGTAGATTCAAATTATCCCCAATAAAATATTGCACAAGCATTATTTCGGATTCGAAAGACTTCGTTTTTAGAAAATCGCGTGTCGTATACGAAATTGCCGGGAATATGAGAACCGAAATTACAGAGTGGTAACTACATTTTCGTACCGATTATTATTAGTGACGAATGAAAGAACGTTTTACAATGTCACCCGTTTTAATGTGCGTTTGTATTATTTTCGTAAAAAGAAATTCGTCAATGACGTGAGCACTTTTTTAATTCGCCAAATTGTTGAGTCGGATCCGTAGCAAGACGAATTCTGTGACATATTTCGTCGAATTTAGTATTCTGTGCGAAAATGAGAAAAATTCGCATAATCGCGTCCGCCGAGATGCTGATGGTGCGATAAAAAATTCAACGATGTTTTGGAGTATTTTTAATTTATTTTTCAGTGAAAGAAATATGCATCTTTGAATTTTTTTCATCGAATTATGATTCGACGTATTTTCAGTTATTAAAATGTATCGGAGCTTTCGATCTGAATTTTTTTTCGTTTTGAAATATTAAACATTTTCATGACATATTTTGATTAAGCAACATTGTTTCACTCTTGTGAAAAATGAGCTTTGAATAAAATATCAAAATGGAAAAATAAACACTAGATTTTGTAGAGTTGAAAAGAAAGTTTCAATTATTCAAAAAACGTAGGAAAATTTTCAGGAAAACAGAGCAAATTATACAACTTTTTATGAGCTGAAAAAATACTAACGAAACTTATATACATATGTACTTCAAATATTTTATATAATTTACACCTTATTAAAAATTTTACTTTGTAATTATTATTTGAAATAATTCTTTAACATGCAAATATGGAAAATAATAATCAGCTCATAGTTTTTCATAATTTTTTTAATTAATTAATTTCAAATAAAATTTCAATGTTTCACTTTTTATAATTTGTTAAAACTCACTGAGAAAACAAAGGTACTTAAAAAGTTAAAAAAACATTATAGTTATTTCTAGAAATAAATCACACACAGCATTATTTCAAAAATAACCTACAATCGCATTTACTTTTTTGATCGGAATCACCCAACACTTTTCCCTACAATAAAAAATTAAACAAAAAACCCATCAAACATCACAAGGCTGTCAAACCCAACCGACCCTTATTAAACACCCCATAAAACAAACCATCAACCGCAAAATAAAAACCCGCCCCCCACTAAAACAGAACGCTTCCCGCCTAGAACAACCCCTCCGGCGCCCTTCAAAGGCTTCAAACCCCGCGGGGTCCCGACGACCCCAAGCCGAAAAAAGTGTTTTCGCAACTATCGCGACGAGTCCATGTGACCGCACCGAAGGAGGCTTTATTATTAGATTTCGGCCGCGAGATTGTGCGTGACTTGAAGCCGAGCGGAATGTATAATGCGCGCATAATGAAAATTTTTGCGAATCTCTCACGGGTCATTAACCAGCGGCCCGCGGGCGCAGATATTATTATATTAGGTGTGTGTGTGTGTGTGTGTAAGGGGAAAAGTGCGGACGGATGGGGAAAAGCGGGGAAGCGAGAGATTTTCCGAGAGTTTTCGCGCGAAAATTGTTTTGGATTCGTTTCGGTGTTGGTGCTTAAGGTTAAATGCAATTTGAGTTTTTGAATAAGATTTTAGATTCAATTTAATTTTTTCTTTAGTGAAGATTTGTTATAATTTATACGATGGATTTTTATACAACAGTTTTCAACTGATCACTGAAGTTATGCGATAAATGATGAATCATTCAGAATTCCGATGGTATGATACGTAAGAAATAATATTAATTTTACCAACCCCGCGAGATTAAAACAAAAATAAATACACATTCTATTTATATGCTTTGAATCCGATTGAATAATTCTATATCGTTACATACAACAAAAACATAAAACAGAGAACACTTCTCAAAGGAACGTAATCGATACAGCTCGTTATATAATATTTTAATAAAATCAAACATCTGAAATTTCACGCAACCGAATTCTAAAATTAAAATTAACAACGTTTAAATAAACACCGCTCTTTTGTAACAATACATATCGAAAATATATATCGAACAATTGTTCCGATTCCGCGGAAGCGAAACGAATTCAAAATATAGTAAACGGAAATGGGGAAGCTAAGCGTCCATTATATAATAGAAAAGTCTCGAGGCGCAACTCTAAAATTCCCTTTGGCCGCGTTCCTCGTTTTTACCTTTGCGTTATTTCGCAAACATCGCGTTCGAAACACAATACGAACGGAAGAGCAGCAGCACACACAGAAATTCTTGTATGAACAAATTGCGAACAACAATAATACGGCAACACGTATTATACGCACAGCGTCTCGCTAACAAAACAAAACCGTAAAAATCTCGCGAGAGTTGCGGAAAAGCCGGTTCAAACTTTGAATAATTTTGGCGCGCTTTTCGCAAACAGAAACGACTTTGGCGGGGATCGCGCGCGAGGTTCGAGAGGCTTATTTGCGCGCGAAACGCAGATTAAATGTTTTCCAAGAAACCGACGCGAATAGTACCCTCGTATATTTATACGACTGAATGCGTTGCGTTATATTAACCCCTTAATTAAGGGAGGGGTCGAATTTGATCCGTGAGTTAGCAGCCCGCGCGTTTCGAGTTGTAAAATTAACTGGTGGAGTTGTTTCGTCATATCCGAACTGTAGTGTTGCAGGATTTGCGATTTGAAGCCGTCTTGGTATTGAGTATGTGCGTTGTCGCTTAACTTATAACACTTTGTCATCATATGAAATTTAAAAAAAAATTATTGTAAAACAAAAAAAAAATCGAATGACCATGTTAGAGGATTAAAGATATAAGTGCATATAATACAATACAAACGTGATTCATAAGCGAAAATAATTCAAATAATATATGAAAATCATATCAAAACCATATGACTCCGACGGTTTCAAATTGTAAAATTAACTAGAGAAATTATTTCATCATATCTGAATTGTATAGTGTTAGTTGCAAGTTGAGTACTTTACGATTTGAAATCGTCTTGGTATTGAGCATGTTATCATTTAACTCATTTTTCAAAATATATAATTTTTAAAACGTTCATTGCAAAAAAACAAAAACGAATACATTTCTTATATAATATGATGAACACATATAAAACGAACAGTTTTTGAAATAACCGCATTGAAGGGTTGAAGATGTAAGCGTATATGATGATCCATAGACGAAAACAATTCGAATAATATATGGAAATCATATTAATACCATGCGAGCTCGATTCCTTTCATTGTTTTCGCACTCGAAAAGCGAGTGACTAATTAGTGGTGTCTAAGTGCTTGGTACCTTTGCGCCATGTCGTTATTCTGTACGTGGCTAAAGTTACGCTTAATTAAGACGAATTCAAATGATTAAAAATAATGCTGAATGTTTTGAAATTCTGCAAGTCTAAAAATTTTCATCTCGACGAAACTTATTCGGCAACTCGACTGAATTACAATTGAATTTTGAAAGCCGAGTGTGAATTTGAAACTACTCTAGTATACTAGACGTATCTTTCATATAACAAGTGGGTAATGTGCGATATCATAATGAAATTCAAATTACTCATCATTGAAATTAATTCGACAATACTAAAATCGTTTCCAAAACGACCTCTCAAAACTACTCCGAACGAAAACAAACAGCGTATCCTCATAGTAATCAACTTTCGATTCATTAAAAACTTTCTGCTTGAACGTCCATCGTTATGAAAGAGGAACGCCATGGTCAGCGTGGTCGCACGAACTGAGCAAAAACCATCGAACCTATAATAGCCGATGCTGAAGCTGTAGCTGAAGCCGAATTTCAGCAAAGCCAAATTAAATTCCGCGCTCGCCTACGAACAAAGGGGCCACACTTGCGGTGCAACCTCACTATGGAAAATATCCGATTTGTGTATCGACCCAAACCACAAAAGATCGTTGAATTAAAAGCCGAAATTTTATACACAAAAATCTGCGTTGTTATTTTCGAAACTTTTATTTAAAATACGAATTGTTAGTTAAAATGAAGCGGAGTACTCTTAAAAATTGGGAATCGAATTCAATCCACTTTAACTTTCGAAATATCCAATTAAACGAACTTCGAGAGGCTCTCGTCAATCAACGGATGGACACTCCGAACCGATTCATTTCGAAAATGAAATCAAACAAATCCGCCGAGTATCCTCTCATCGCATTAATCATTCTAAATAGTTAATAAAGCGTGCGATGTTATATGAGCAAATAGTTAACAACGGAGAAGTTTGTGAAACTATTCGAAATCTTTGCAATATTGAAACATTGCGCAAATTCTTGGTCTGCGTGTCGCGAAATGCAACTGAGTGCATGGTTGCTTCAAAACATGTGTTTTTCAATATTTTTTATTAAAAAAATATAAGAAATCAAAGAAAAAATCGTAATAATATCGTGTTCAATTCGACGTCAATATGTTCGTTTTATTTGAAGAAAATAATAAAATTTCAAAAACGTACTTTTTAATTTGAATCAAATTTCTAAACTTATTAATTTCAAAGCTTCTGGCTAATAATATAATATGAATATATTCGAATGGTTAGTAACAATGAGTCACGACATTAAAGGGAGTTAGTTGTGCAGATCGTGTCACGTTTGGAACGTTCGAAAATATAATAGTAGTGAACTGTAAGCTGGAATGCTTTTGACGACATGAAACTGCAATTTCCAATCTAAAATTGATGTAGAGTGCTGAACTTATATTATGAAAACTCTCTTATGAGTTGACGGATTATATTACTTTTGAAATAAAAATTTGATACAAACAAACGTTTATACTGCAATATAATGCAAGTTCTATTTCAAATATAATATAATATATCAATTTCATAAATAAGCGATATATTATATAAGAAATTTCACAATAAATAAAACCACTTACGGACACAACAGGTCTAATTCTTCTTTTCTCGAAGCGAACTTCAGATCCGAAGTATCAGAAAGCACTTGCAGGGGACGAGCACACTTCGTCAACTCTTGCTCTCCACAATTCTGCTCAGCGGCACCTGAAAACAACAAAAACGTTCAATCGACAAAAAAAAACTAAAATTAACTTATACCCCATCGAAAAACCTATTCCCGACAAAAGATCAAAAGGCCACCTAAATAAGACGACAATTCGTATGGCGACCCTACGGACCCCGATCGCACCATTTCCAAAAGCGAAAAGAATTTAATTTCCACAACGGAGTCGATCTTGCACGTTCCTCGGGCAAGGTTTCGTTAGCCATTACCATACTGGCCGTGTTTATCAGGCCAATGGCGCTGCAAATAACTGACGGGCGGGGAAATAAAATAAAATGTGTAAAGAGGGAGGTGGGAAACGGGCGGGGAAATAAAAAGGAAACGCTTTTCGATTTTCCCGATGTGCGCGACCTGTGCGCGCCGTTTTCCCTTTGTCGCGGAAAAGCTCGGGTTGTCGCCGGCAATTAAGCTGTTCGTGGTGTTTGGAGGTTTATTCGCTGTAGATGGGTTGTTGAGTGTGGAATTGAGTTTGCTTTGGTAGTTCGAAATGCGAAAGTATAATGATGCTGATTGTGGGTGGAAATTTTCAATGCGTTTACACGATTATGTTTCAGTAATCGAAATTTTGTTGGAAAATGTATAAATATGGTTTTCGATACAATTGGAATTTTAAAATCAAAATGATACTTATGAGTACTTTTCATATGTCGAGTGCAGCACGATTGTTATGAAAAACGTATAAATATGATCCTCGATTAAATTGAAATTTTATATTCAAAATAATACAAATGAGTCCTTCTCATATGTCGAATGCAGTACAATTGTTATGAAAAACAAATAATTATATTAATCAAACAAGAAAATACTTTTCATACACAAAATTTAAAAAATGCAACAAATAAATTTTAAACCAACACTTTTTAATATTCAATTATACCACAATCAATATTAATGATCTTTTATTAAACAAGAAAATATTATCAACCCATCTGACTCACATAATATAAAAACAGCTGAACGGAACATCAGCAAACTTTCAAAGATTAATATTTTTAATCAAAATTACATTATTAAAATCTCATTAATACCATAATCAATCATCTTTGACGATTCTATAAAATAAATAAACACCACAAATACACACATACACCACCTAAAAGCACCGGAACCGAACATTCGACAGGGGGTGCGAACTTTCTCTTTTTTCGCGGATCGGAAAATTTCGCGCTGTTCGCAATTAGGCGCTTATCAATTAGGCAAAGGATCGGATTAGGTTAACGACGAGATCCTCAAAAGATCCTATCGAAGGCTTTGTAAAAAGCGGCGAACGTGCAGAATTTCCGCGTTCGGCGTCTTCGCCTAAGCCGATTTGTTCGGCCGATATTTAAATGCGGATTAAAAGGCATTAAAGCCGCTCTCCGAGCGCACACACACACACGCGTCTGCGGTGTTTTGGATTTTTTCGAATTTCAAATGTATAGAAATCCGAAATTCGGAATAATCCCGAAGTTCGGAGGTGCGGAGCAATTAAAAAGTTGCGCGCCGACATAACTTAATCGCCGGCGCAAATCTAAGGAGATAATATAAAGTCTGATTAATCGAATCGTAGATTTTTTTGTTGGATGGAAACTTTTAACGATGGCCATCTAGTGAGCTTTTGCGCTTTTAATTGTAGCAATCGTTGAAAATTAGACTTGAAAGTTTTCCGGCTTTGTCGTACAAATAGTAGAGAGTTAATTTTCAAATGGGTCCGCGTTTTTCTAGACATTTTAATGCTTAATGAATTGTTACTGTTCTAATTCTCACATTCAGATTTATGAATGTATATATTTATATAAAAACATATATTATATTTCACAAATAAATCAATATAAAAAGAAGATATATGGAATGAGATATTGATAAATCAAAGGAAAAATCTCAAGAATCCTGCTTCAATGGATCGCTTACAAGCATTCGCAAATCTGATCATTTTCGATTTATTGCGTTTTGAAGCGGCGCGAATTTGTTTTATTGGCTTTTAGAATAAATTATTATGCTCTTCCACGATCTTTTTTTCATTCATTTATTTCACATGTTCGCGTAAGCTTTTTTCCAATTAATTGGGTTGTTAAGAGGATACGTACACGCACTCGCACACAAAAATAGACAATTAATCGCGTATCATTGATTTATGTATTTTCCCGGGAAAAACGAACGCGTATCGCGTATCTCGCCCTCATATGCGGGCGAAATGAAAATCCCACGCATTTTCAAAAAAAATTATCGAAAAAAAAAACCAGCACGGCCAAAAAAGGCGGCGACGGCGAAAATCCAGCAATATTTTTCACTTCGTAAATCACAAGTGACACCAACTTAGTTTTCGCGATTCGCAATGGATTTATAGTGGTGTGTGCAATATAAAAAACTGTTTTCCCCCGTCCCTTGGGGAGTTTTCCCACCGCTTTTCCGGACGGAACCCTTCCGCGCATCGTGCGCGAGAAGGAGGTCTTATTTATTGCGTTTTGTCTTCGGAAAAGCGACTAGTCCGTCAAAGGGATGTTAATAATGGTCGGGGGGAAAAGTTTTCGGGGCTTCGATCGCTTTTCATATTCGTTTTCCGCATCCGAATCCGTCAATTGGTGCAAGGGAAAGTTTGATATGAAAAACGGTTTCGATTGATAAATGAAAATTAAGTCGGTGTTTCGAATGTGTTTCGAAATCAATTAAAACTTTGCGTAACATGTATTATATATATTATTTAAAGTTTCAAAAACTCTTAGATTATAAACGACTGTACTGTATAAATATTTAGAAACTTCTACTTAGAAGAGGAATTTAATTTATTCGCAAACTTTTAATTCTGTCGTAATTTACGATATGAATTTTAACTCTACAATATATATTATATATACAATAAAAAAAAACGTCGATTTTATTAAAGCGTAGACTTTAAAACAAGTCGATTAATAAAGACGCGGTCGATTTGCTCCTTGCAGCCATAATTAATCACAGGTTTAATTATTAAAACGTCTGATTTATGCACCACCGCACCGTACCTCCGATATATAGCCTAATATTCAGAAATTAACGCGGAATACCCACACCATTGTACGTGTCGAAATAGAGAGAGAAAACGCCGTGAAAATCAAACTTATAAATATGTAATGAAAGGTTACTCTCGCCGATAGAGGTTCAAGAGATTATTCCGCTTCGTCGGAATTTTGGCAACGAGCACTTTCCGATTTAACAAACGCTATCGTATAAATATATATTGTGTGTGTGTGTGTGTGTGTGTGTGTGTGTGTGTGTGTGTGTGTGTGTGTGTGTGTGTGTGTTTTATAAAATCATGGTTGAGTTGTCTCTAATTTGTTGCCGACAAATGAAACGATTTATAAGGTCTCTTTTTCTTGTCGGGGTTGTATTGAAATTTTATGTAAAATTCATTTAATTTTTTTGTGATTATATAAAAAAACATTGTTTATACTGAAAAATATCGTAAATTTAAGAAAAAATTGTCATAACGGTATTTCTTAAGATGTTTGTATTCAACCTAAAAAATTCCAATTAACATTTTTTCATTGTATCAATTTCCGTAAAGAAGAAAAAAAGAAATAATACAAAATCACGAAAATTTCGACGAAAATAAAATTCATACAATTTTTCGCTCGATGTGTCAATTATTTCTATACCAAAAACATCATATATAAAAGTACAGTGGTAATCAAACTTTCCTTATTAATTTCAAATATATTATAAAAACATATGAAAAATCATAAATTTTAAGAAATCTAATTCAATATTAAATATCTTGAGATAGTAATAATAATAATAATAATGATGATGATGATAGTGACAGTGATAGTGATAATGATTAGTAATAATTCGTAATTATTATTGTTTTTGTTGTTATTATTGTCATTGTTATTGTTATTATTATTATTATTAAAATTATTATCAATAATGTTGATAGTTTTATTATTATTATTATCATTGTTATTATTATTATTATTATTATTATTATTATTACTATTCCAAATTTAAACCCATCAAAATCAATTCTTAGTGATAAATTACTTTTTTTAAATCACATACACCAGATCATTTGATTCCATCAAAACCACACCGACCCCTCGACATCCGATCCCGATTTTTTCCCGAACTTAAACGCGCCCCCCAATTTGAGCACCGCCGAAACGACCGCACAGCATCAGAGAGGTCTTTCACAACTCGTCGTGTCCGGTCTGTATCTCGTCGCGTATAAAATAGGGTTTTGTCGTTTTGCGGTCCTTCACGCTCCCACGGGCCCCATAAGAAAACTTCGCGTCGTCCTTTGCTGATGAGAGAAGTTTCTTATTCGTGCAAAAGACACATATTATTAACGACGCGTGCATATTAGAAACATTAGAAACAAGACGAGCACACGCCGGCTGGATATTATTAACGCGCGTTAAAAGTCCGCTTTGGGGTGGGCCGTGTTCGTATGGGAGACGAGGTCGTTTCTATGGGGATGTTTTCCGAAAGAAAATCGCGTTTGGTTGGATGGATGTTCGTGTTGTTGAGATTTGTCTGTGTAAAGACGAAATTAGTTCGTTTCTATATATGGAAAGTGATACTTGGATTTTCATTTTTATTATTATTATCATATTAAGTAAAATAATGTGTACCCAATCCCCTTTTTACACGCAAGATACATTCCAGAGACTACCTTGTATAAAAAATTATGGTGTCCATATAAAAATTGGAGATAGGTTCCATCAGTATCAGTATCAGAACTTCAATCCAAATATACTTTATAAAAAATTTATAATGTGGAACAATTTCGACATGGAAATAATTATAATTGTATATTGACCTGCACTAAATCTTACCATTGTGACAGGATAATACATTTTTTATACCTTTTTAAAGTGGAAAAACACTAAAAAAATATCGGTTTTTCTTCTTTGAACCGTGTTATTTCGGAATCATTTAAAAAATCATTATATTATAGATTTATATAAACCTTTTTAATATCGGTAGAAATTGAATTTATTTATTTATTTATTAAGAATATATATCGAATAAAAACTCTCAACAATGAAACGTTAATCAATCTATTGACCACTTCATATAAATTAATGAATTCAATAAATCTAAACCGTCGATTAAAGAATGTAATAAATTAGATGTGATATAATTTTATTATGTGATAAGGGCACGTTCGTCAAATGGATTCGCAAAATTTATGTCGGCATAAAGGAAACTAAACGTCAAAAAATTCAATCTGTTTGATTAAATTATGGGGGAAAAAATGGACGAATATTAAAACGTAATTGAAAAACCAATTTTCGATGAAAATTTCCACGAAAACCGAAAAAAAGTTTCGTCGAATTAATCGCGCCGCCCAGATTTCGCTCATGAACGCCGCAATTTTGAAATCGAACATTTTTGAAAAAATAAAATGGATATTATTTCGAACGATCAATCCGAAACAACATCGAAACGAAATGTACCCCAGAAAGAAACACGAGGTACGCGGATGCAAAACTTTCAATCGCTAAAATGCTAAATCGAATACAATTATAAATTTCATTTATATATTATATTCATACTATCAACATTACTTTAAAATATTTTTTGATATAGATAATTTAAAGATCAATTAATAAATAAAATCTGCAATGTGCTTTCAATCAAACCAAATGATGTAATGTGAGAAAATACATTTTCATTTTAGTCAATATTAGTACTATTTTTGAAGCATAAACTATTCAAATATCACCCTAAAAACTCATCAAAACTCTCACAAATATTTACAAATACAAAAATACCCACATTTGAACCAACACCCCCAAAAAACATAACCTCAAACCGAACAGTCGCACTTCCCTACCGCCGATCCGCGCGGCTCGTCGGCTTAATGGAGGCACGTCCGGTATAACTTGCTTACGATATTTTCAAAATCGGGATACGACTCCCTGCACCCCCCCCTGATCACCCCCCAACGTTTCGTTTCTATCAAAATGGATATTTCCGAGCGGGCGGACGCTTTATTTCTGCCGCTCGAATACTCATCGGCTCCCGTTCAGATGTGCCGGAACCTGGACTGACGCAGACGTATGCCTCGAAATGTACGAAAATATACGGAAAAAATGTCTGCTAGTATCGAGTTTGGTATATAAAAATATGGGGGTGTGTTGTGTTTGTGTCTAGGGGCAATAATTTCAGATTTCGCGGAGGAAATTCGTCCGGAATCGTAAACGGAGTGGTGCTCTTTGAGCTCGGCGGGTTCGCCTTTTATGGGTAATCGAATCAGTTTGGATACGTGTATCCGCTGTATAGTTTCGAATTTATATTTGGAAGTATATTTTTGGATTGTATTGTGATAACAAAAGGGATTGGATTCGAAAAATTTTATAATTCATAAGCGGTTTCGGGTCGAAATGCGCTTTGTTGGGAGCTTAAAAACTTGTATATTTATTGTTGCGATTGAAAGAAAAAAGGGATTCGCTTTTTTTTCGAATATCAATTCATTCGGAATACGAAGCGAATATAAAAAATTGAATAGTATTCGAAGTAATCAATGCGATGAATAGGAAAATTTTGTAATTCGGATTTTTATATTCAGAACATTTCAATCATATTCGTATTACGAATTCAATGAGCGTATTTTTCGATAAATTTTTTCATGTAATTCTAATTTGTATTTTGTTCTATTCAATGCGTGTTAATTTATTGGTATATTATTAATCTCAGATCAGTGGTTGACGAACTGAATATCGACTACCAAAATTGGTATAGACACGTTATTGTATGTCATCAATTTGAGATCATTCGATGAAAAATATTGATATTGTGGAAAAATATCCATGTTTTAAATATTATAGTATCGGAAAATTTTTGTCCAATGGTTGCATTTAATGATGATGAAATTAACAATTACGTAGAATATGATTTCATAAAAAGGAGTTGTAATGGAATTAATGAATTTCTGGTTTAATTTTCGCATTCAATTTTTTGTAATCATATTATATTCGCTTCAGAGAAATTCATATTTTCAAAAATATACATTTGTAACAATGAATTCCATATAAAACTATTTTACGGGAATTTAATATATAATCCCCTATATATAATAGCGGATTTCTGTCTGTCTGTCTGTCTGTGTGTCTGTCTGTCTGTGTGTCACGATGACGCTCGCGACTCTCATTGTATCGGGAGCGCATAAAGAGCGGAGGGTGTTTACAT
>JAOXNN020000021.1:8050645-8061312 GCA_028571205.2 Hydropsyche betteni
CGGGTTTTCACATTTTATCGTTTTCCGTTTCTTAATAAAACCGCAGCCGATGTTATTAACATCGGGCCTATATACTAGTATAATATATTTTCAAATCATATTTCTTTAAAAAAAAGAAAAATTGCCCTGAGCAAAAAATAAATATAAACTAAAGAACCGAAAAATTGAAATAAATGCCAGCATAAAAAAATAAATCCATTTCAATATAAACCACTCGATAGCAATATCTTTCACTTCAAAGGGAAATATGTACGCATATTTCAGAATCAATTAAGAATATTTTCTACGAACAAATTTCATAAGTATGCTTTCAAAATTAATAACCGAAAATAAATTTATATTTTTTACAGACGTTCGGCAAATCTGCACTTGTCTTTAGTTGAATTTTCCAACTGTAAATTTATTATAGTCGTACGTACAAAAGCCTCAAACCAGTGATTTGTGAATCGTATTTAATTAAGCACACACAAAGTACATAGTTGCACTAAATTTCGACGCTTTCGTGTCAAAATAATGCGATTAAACGAAACAGACAGTTAAACGTAATGCGAATTTAGATCAAATGGTGAAAATTCATTCTGATCAAAAAACCTGCTATGAATTAGCGCAGACGTTCGTCGACCGTTTAAAATAATATTTTGTTTAATGTTTCAAAAAAAAATTCTTTAATAATATCATATTACGTTTTCATTTGCAAAAAGTTAAAAAACTCTTTTTAAGATGTATTAAAAGTGAGGAACACGTGTACGTTATTCATGGAATCATTATAAATATAAACTTTTATACAGAGAGAAACTTTATTTATATTTTAGTGTTTGTGTTTTAAAGAATTCGATACGAAGGATACAATTCGACTAACTTTCTGTTATGTTAAGCGAATCTGAAACATAATAATATTACATTTTTCCGTTTTACATGAAAATGGAATCACAGAAATTATACAACTGTGCATTTGAAACTTTGCTACATTTTTAGTTCCACAATTCCGAATAAAGCTCTCGAAACTCGACAAAAAATAACACAGATCTAAATATATATAAAATAATACGTTTCTAAATAAGCCACCGTTCAATTTTGTATAGAAAAAGAATACTTAAGCAAAGGCCTGTAAAACGGTTAATAATTCACGTAGGCAAGATGCAATCGAGTTTCATATAAACAGAGCCTGCAAAAACAACGAAGTTTCCATCGGAAAATATGGTAATTGGTCCGAGTGCGGAAGACGTCCTGTCCGAAGGAGATGCACCGAATTTCCATCCAAATTAATTTTTCCCGACGTCGAAGTTTTTCATGAATTCATAATGCCATCCAGACGCTGAAAATCCTCCCGGTGTATGCAAATCGGCCTGACCTGAAAAACACTGACCTCACTCTCTAGCACATAAAGGTGTGGTTTTTTCTATGTCCGCTGAAACGACTACCTAATTTCGATCACATACATAATTATTTTCAGTGTATTTTTTTTGTTGGTTGGCGTTGATATGTTCTGGTAGATTGTGGATGCGAAACACAATAGATAATTCTGCTTGAATAATTACTTTATGTTGGCATTGATCGCTATTTGTGTATATGCAAATTTGTTGAATTTAGATACGTGCAATGTACTGGTGGATATGTAATAATTGGACAGTGTTCTTTACATCATAAAAAAATGAGTTTGTGAATGAATATGATAGTTTTTTCAAAAATTTTATTGCAGTAAATAATCGCTAAGGATATTTTTTAATATTAAAATCATTTCTTCTCAAATTTTCTTGGATTAACAATATGAAATCACATTGGTGCTTAAACATGAATTATCAAAAATCTTTGTATTAAAAAAAATCATTAAAATAATATAAAAAAATTATATTTCCTTGACTAAAAACATGAAAATATCATATTTTCAAAATTATAATCAGAAATTTTACAGTTCATTACGCAATTAACATACGAAATTACAACCATTCACAACAATAATTCAAAAAAAGCGTAAATTCGAGACGTATACGACTCCGCACGCGAAACATATTGAATGAAAATCCGTCACGGCTTTCACACACGAACGAAAACCTATAAAAAATACACACGTACAAATACGCGAAATATTATATATGTGCAAGAAAAAAGATGGAAAGATACAGAGTATATAAGTCGCGAATATTCAAAAGGCGTGCCGAACAAAGCGATCCGTCGAGATTTGCGCAGGAAAAAGTCGAAAGGGAAAAACGCCTTATTCAAAATTACACAGAGACGATTCGTTCGCACGCTCACATGTGAAAAATGTGTATTCGTTTATAGGGTGTTCGGAAAATATACAGAATAGATCAGTTATTAAAAATTTTTCGAACACGTCGTCCGAATATCGAAAAATTTCGCTGTCGTTATTGAAATTTTGTTTAAAAAAAAAATTTTCGACGGTACATTTTTTTGTACGAATCCCGAATTTGATGATTATTTTATAATTTTTAAAATAATGTAGAGTCTCTTTACGATTTTGATAATTTAAAAAAATTGGTTTTTCGAACTAGTTTTCAACGACCGCTAAAATTAAGCAACTTATGTTCGAGTCAATAGATGAACACGAATAAGTTCTTTTGGCTCGAGACCATCTGGCTTCAACATTCAATTTTTAGAGTTATTTTCTCTTTAAATGGATAAATAAACAAATAAAATGACGTCAAACGAACTACTCACAATGATTATTTTCGTAACAAATTCCAAACACAATTAACATTATTAATATATCATACATATTCATAAATAATTTCAGTACAATCTGTACTTGTGTAAATACACACTGCACAAATGTGAGAAAAATACGATTGTGACGATAAAAGTTTTCCGTACGAGTTGGCCCGAGCAAACATTTGTCGTCTTCGTCAACGAAAGAAAAAAAAAAGCACGACCACCCCTCAAGGGTGGACCTTTAAAAATTGGCATTTTCCATACATCCATGTATGATATTTATTTATTATTGACGATTGGGCCGTGCATAAACATAATCCTTGGATTGGGTAGGGCCATGCGAAAATACATACACGCTTCTTTACGAGTGCTCGTATTTTATATACCGCGTATGTAAGAATATTACGTACTACATTGCTACAGTAGAATCACGCTGATTAGGGAAAAGGTAATTAAAATAAATTTCATCGATTTTGTAACATTTGATTGTTTCATTTTATGTCATGAAAGTTACATTTCCCTAATCATTATGTCAGGAAATATTAAAACTTTTTATTTTTACAGAGTTTTTTTTGTTTTTTAATGTATTTTAGATTAAGTTAAATATGACTTTTTATATACATAAATTTTTATTTAAAAATCTGAAAAATCGAGATTCTACTATAGAGAGGGGTCTGAAGAAGACGAGACCGCTCACCCGTGAAAACGACGAGAACTCGCACGAATACCGAGCCTCAGCTAGACTGGGTAAGGCTTACGATTCCTACAAATGTATACAAATAAACATACACACTGAACATGAACAACGCTGCTGAAGGAGAATTTCAGCTGAAAAACGTACATGGAGCGCACACCGGGTCTACAAACGGGCACGACTCAATAACAATTGGTTCGGTCTTTTCGCGAATGTCGTTGTTGTTCCAGGAAAGTATTTTCAGGGAAGTGAGTTTTCCAGATTCAAAATTATCAGTTTGGTCTTTTTGGGTTTCAGTAAAAAAAAAAAAAAATTGGTTGGAGTTTTGAATTTCCGAAAACGTTTTGCATAAACTAAAATTCAATGCGTTCCAACACGGAATACTCGTGGAAATTCAAACACGACAACAAATCAGGAAAAAAAAACAAACCACAACGAAAACAATACGGATCGAATTCTACAAAATCATTGAAAAATCTGTTAACAATAAAAAAACAAATGCGGAAAAATTAAAATTGAAATAAAACAATGCGAAAAGTCGAATGCATCGCCCGTACAAAAGCGCGTGTTTAAAAGCGCCCATTGTTTAGCGACGCGCCTTTTTTTTATTCAGCCGCCACTTTCGTTATTATTTTCATTTTGTATTCGCGCTTTTTTTATTATTTAGCGTTCGCATTTTTATTTTCGCCTTTTTTCGACGAGTTCGTCAGTCGAAAACTTGGTCCGATAAGGCGGAGCGTACAAAAGGGCTCGAAAGCGTCCGGACGTTTGACGCGTCCGCGGTTATATATATTTTTTTTCGGTACAGAAGCGTTTTTTTTTCGTTTTTTGGTATTTTTATTTTGTATGGGATGTCAGTGAAGAGTGTGTGAAAAGCGTCGAAAATGTAAGCGTCAAAATATCGTGAAAGTTGAATGTATAATAAAAGGGAGATGAGATTTTTCGATGGGCACGAAAAAAATTCGAGTAAATGGGCTGAATCGGGATGAATAGTTTAGAATTAAATGAAAATGGATAGTTTATTTTATGAGTCGTATATTTGATAACAATTGATAATTTAACTTTTCAATTTAATTTAATTCAATTATCTAAAAGTTATCTTCGTTAAATCATCACATAGAAAACTCCAAAATTTTATTAAAAAACTCCTACAACGGACATTATTCAATAAAATTTTCATTATAAACGATCAAAATCAACAATTCGCATACAAATGACGCAATACCAATTAAGTATCATACCCAGAAATTAAATAATTAAATTCGTCCAATTACTATCACGTCAATTTCAACAAATCAATCAACCCCGTCGCAAAACTTTCACGAACCAATCCCGAATTCCGGTAATTAAATACAACACGATTTTAAAATATAGCTCGGCTATTCAATTAACAGAATTACTACAGTCATTCTACGGGGTCGTGATCCTGTTTATATGTCATACAATGACGTAAATTATGATAATTGCAACCGTGACGTCAGACGTATAGTCATAAATCAATCCTCCATTGTTGCGAGCCACGATTAATAAATACCTTTAGTAACAGACAGACAAACAGATTACGTATCGCGAAACAATTACGACAGTTTAAAAGATTTATGTACCGATCGACACGTGTGCGAATTTCGCTGAAAAATAAATACACGGAATAATGTAAAAAAGCCGATCGAACGTTGTCGGATGCAAAACATACTAACGAATGACCCACTTCAAACTGTGCCGTCGACTGAATTAATAATCGAACATGTGACTGCGCAATCAAACATTGTATGATTGAAATCAAAATGAATCATTTCGCAATTCTAACTCGGTTGTTTGGCGGAAAAAATGTATTGTTGGTGGAATTTGATTTGGGGGTTTTCGACCGGGAACGTTTTGTGATGGATATGTTGCGCTTGTTAATGGATCTATAATTTGTGATTTGAATTAAAACTTGATTCATATATTTTTTGTTGATTGATTGAATGCTTTGGTATAAAAAAGTATATTCATTTTTACTATTTTCGTTATCATCGTTAACTGTGCTTGATTGAAAGAAGACTTCTCCAATCATTTTCCATTCTTGTTGATCTTGACCAACACTCATTCAATATATTGCGCAGATCTTTAGTTCTGTCTATACTCTATTCGGTCTTATATTTTTCTTTTGTAAACCTTGAAATATCATTCTTACACTTTCAACGTCAACTTATCTATTATGTTACTATGAGAGATTATTTATTATTCATCCATCACATTTAGCGTCTATATTTCGTAACCACAAGTTCACCACGTTGAAAAATGATTTTCTCTAAACATACAAAGAAAGAATCTGTACATTTCTAGATTTCTTATTCGTCGCTGAATTTAAATTTTTAATAATGAAAAAATAGGCAACAAAAATACTGGAAAATTTATAAATTTTCTTTCTGCAAAAAATAAATATCGAAACAAATCCACGTAAACGGAAGTATATTTTTTAGAATGCAATACAACACGAAAGGATAAGAAGGTGCTACGCTGATATTTACACGCTCTGAAGAATTACGCAGCGAAATCGCAAGGGTGGAACCCATGAAAACCTACCCCGGAAAATATACTGCTTAACGTCCACGAGAAACATTTACCGAAAAATATACACATTATATGAAAAATAAAAACGTATGAGAAGCACACAACCAAAACTCCCAAAAGATAAAATATTCATTGATTATAACAACTTCATATTATTTTTTCATCATATAATTAGCAATTAATAAGTGGTAAAATATTTTTTTGAATGAATGTATTTATTATATAATGAAAGAAGGAATCAAATATAATGAATTCTTTCAGTTTGTTCTTTAAATAAAAGAAAATTGAAATTTTAAATGAATGTAAGCCAGGCCGTGGTGTAGCGATAACGATGCATGGATTTTCATTCGTAAGGATGATGGTTCAAACCGCGGGGATGGCGAGGGTATATCCGTTTTTAACAACTACTCGATCGTCTCAAATTGGGTATATAACTATTTGACTCGAAAATGAGAGTTTAATCTCTCATTAATGAGACGATTTTAAAAAATGGTTCCGATATCTCACTCTATCGACCGCCATACGAATTATATGTTCCAACTTCACGATTATTGGGACAACTATTGCATGCAGTTCGCAACTTTGAATCGGCAATCCATAAAAAATGCCATATCAATAAAGACCACCTTCGAAATTTCGCCTCGTCACGGCACCCATTATCTCATCATATTCCTACATATTTAAAAATTGGACTACTCCAGATACCACCAATCAAATGACAAATCATAGAGAAATAAATTTCCAATCTCCTATATATAATAGCGGATTTCTGTGTGTGTGTGTGTGTGTGTGTGTGTGTGTGTGTGTGTGTGTGTGTGTGTGTTCGTGTGAGTGTGAGTGTGTGTGTGTGTGTCCGTTAGATGACGTTCACGACTTTAAAATGATCGACTCGTCGATAAGATCGTTTTTTCGAATTATTAAAAAAAAAAATATTCATTCGTTTTTATTTAAATCGAGTATAATCGCCAAACAAACTTATATTCTGGAGATAATAAACAAAATATTTGTTGAGCATCGACAGCATTTCGCAACGACACAGTTATAAAATATTTTTGCATAGATATATTTAATTTTTATTTTATTACGTAATAATATAGTTATCAATTCACAGCCGATGTTATTAACATCGGACTTATATACTAGTTATAAATAATTGCGAACCATTCTTTTTAATTTATTTGTTTTAATAATAATAATTGAAATCATATCCAAAAAAAATGTTTTTCTAATACCGTTAAAATTTTGGGCTTTGTTTCCCTTTTTTTTACTAACATTATACATTATAAAAAGGTTTGCTATCATATCCCTCTATTGATACCAACAAATATCAAGTATCTTTGGTGATTAGTAAAAACGGATATGTTTGAAAAGAATAAGCCTAATCAAATAAACAACCTGTGAAAAAATACTCGACAGCTATATCAATTCATACGCATTTTTTATTAGAGCCATTTTTATATTCAAATATATTTCATTTATTTGTGGACTAAGTGGATGAATATTCAAATGAGAAAACGAAGCGAAAATCATTATTGCTTCGCTTAGGTTATTAGCTGAACATTTCACCTCCACTCCTCAGCTTAACTAAGTTCCTAATTATTATATAATAAATTTTCAATAGAAAAAATATTAAAAATACTCTCGCTGGTATTTGTGTAATTTAATGAAGCTTCAGATATTCCATATGTCGAAATTTTCTTATATAATAATTTAAAAGATAGAGTTTTTATTAAAATTGAAAAAACTTGATTAATAAGCTTAACTAGAATTCACTTGAAAATCTCATTTATAATTTTTTTGACGTCGGATTTTTTTTTTTATTTCCTAGAACCCAAGAAACGCACACATTCCACAACAATTTGTACGAAGCGAATCCTAAACTCACCCAGACCTTAAACGGCAATAACATTAATATTTAATCGGACAAACAATAAAACACATGACAATAATTAGACAATGAAGCCCGACCTGGGGAGGATTGCGTTTGAAAAATGATCTTTTACAATATTCAAAACGAGTTGTAGGACGGGGCTGTTTGCAGAGGACAAGCGTAAATATGTCGCTTTGCATTTGAGAAAGGTTAAACATGCAAACAGTGCCGAAAACGAGAGAACTCATTAAAATCATTTTAAAATTGATATCGTTTCAGTTGTGCTCATTGTTAATTTGGAAACTCGCTCACGTATGCTCGCTTGAATAATTTAATATGAGTATGGTGCGCATTTTTCGTTTAAAAAAATATATTAATTCGTCTGCGATGTAATTGAAATTTTTTATTGAGTTTTTGTATTTTATTAATGAATTAAATCATGCCTTTTTATATTATTTGTTAACCAAATAATTTATATAAGGTGTTTCCTTAAAGCCATAAAGAAGTAACAGACCATTTTAAACCAAAAATTTCATAGTTTTCGAGTTAATTTTATTATTCGATTTTCAATAAAAATTCAAAATCTCACATTTGCGTACTAATAAAAGCCAAATAAGAGGTAATATAGTATAAAATTTTAATTTTTTTGTTTGTTAATTGTGTAAATGCACAAATACTCAGACCTCTGACCCCACGTAAAATTTTATGCTAACCTCAAATTGACATAAAATTTTTGTTATTTTTTTAAGAACCACAATACCAAGCTTCATTCTAAAATTTAGGATATCACCGATTTTCATTTACAAGTGATAGGACATTTTTTTTGTCTTTATTCCCTGTATTTGATGGATCCTACTGTTTCGTTTTTGTACTGTATTTTTGAAATCGGTTATGTAGATTTTTTAACAAATTCTATTAAATTAATAAAAAAATAAATAATTTCACGATTCAAATTCTCTAGTATCGGTAGTGGTAGATTTGTCACGGTTTCTCTGATAAATCGCGTTAACTATTATTTTAATATAGTAAATAGGCCTGATGTTATTATGACATCGGCTGTGGATTTTTTAAGAAACGGCAAACCATAAAATGTGAAAACCCGAAATGTGTACCTGATTTGAATATTTAATATTTTAATTAGTAAAATCTAAATAGTTCATTTTTTATTGTCTGTAAGCAAAACCAGTAGTTAGTAGGCAATAAGCATCATATTATAGACGTTAACTGTATACGCATAAAGACCATAGACGCGAGCGCGGCCGAAGTTGCGAGCGTCATTCGAACACACACAGAAATTCGTGATTATATATAGAGGATACAAAACGAGAAAAGTGTTAAGTGCATAAGAAAGGCTCGTGAGTGCTGTGAAACAAAGTGAAGTGAATTGAGTGCATCGTCGGCGTCGAATAATTTTCATTCGCTGAATGCTGAAAAGGAGCCAACCATAAATTTGCGACCATACAAAAGTACTTGTCAATAAATATAATTATTTAATTATTTACTAACGAAATCTATTATATGTAATTCGAAATATTTTCATCAATGCTATACATACATCATGAAAAGTAATAACCATACTATTACGTAATTATCGCGCTTTTTTAAATTAATTATTTAATGATTTATTAGAAACATCTATCGTGCTTAAAATTAATTCAGTAATTAATTAATATATATTTAAAAAAAAGAGAAACGCATAAGGGGCTTATAGCCTGGTGGGTTGATCGCACGTTTGACGTTCAGATGGACCCAGGTTCAAATCCCGGACGACTGCGATTTTTAATTTAAAAAAATGATCGTATCAACGGTTCGATCGTTTTAAAGTCGCGAGCGTCATCGAACAGATACACAGACACACAGAAATCCACTGTTATATATAGGAGATGTGAAACGCTATAACGACCCGACCCCCTTCAACTGATCGAACCCCTTCAATATTAAAAAAAAAAAATACCCATCGCATACAATACGCAATCATACGCAAAAGCCACGCCTCGATTATGCGTCCGATGCACGCAACAACAACGTCCATATCGCGCTGAAATCACGTAAAAGTGATCCGCGAACGTGACCGGCTTAATTTCAATTCCAATGGCCGCCGATGCAAATGAGCTTTTCCGTATGCAGCCCGACAAAGTGCCGATAAAACCGATCCCGCTCTTTTCGCGCGGCCATTAGCGCAAGCCGAATCGGCGGCCATTTGTCTTCGCGTCTTCGAACGAGGCGAACCTTTCGGGTTCGCTTTTTGGGGTGGGATTCGGGAGTCGATTGTGTTTTGAGTGTGGGGAAAAATTTCGGATGTGTGTGTTTCATATCGGAGCTTTCATGTGTGGTTGGTAGATAAAGCCGGGTGCCGATTATCGGCCCGGCTAAAATCTTATGAAACGTCAAATTAAGAAACATCGTATTCCTAAAACTCACTTTTAAAATAAATTCATGCTCTTGACGGTTGGCGCGCTGTGGGTCAGTTTGACAGCTGTCAATTTGACAGTTATCAGTTCGAATTCGAGATCCTATAAACGTCTTTTCAAAACTCTCCACGCCCTTCTTCACGACCACTTTTTGCACCACCTAGCTTCGACGGGGTGAGGGGGGTCAAAATCAGCCAAAAGTATCAATAATTATTGATTTGTTGGAGGTCAACCTAAAATTACAACTGTCAAGCGCGACACAACATATCGGAGCAAGGCTACCAACTGAATAAGATGGCAGACCACGCTATTCTAATACCTAAATTGGCCCACAAAAAAAACATTCAAATTACTTTGCATACGATTTTATTGCATTCAATTACATTACAATGTGTACTGGGTTTAATATTTAGTTTTTATAATTAGCTCACTTCTTACTAAAAATTTATTTTTCTTAGTGGCAAATTAATGC
>JAOXNN020000021.1:8061412-8087535 GCA_028571205.2 Hydropsyche betteni
TTCAATTATTCATAAGAGACATCTATCGAGCATAAAATTAATTAAAATTAATTAATTAAATACATGTTTAAAAAAAAGCAAGTATCGCAAAGGGCTGAGTAGCCTAGTGGTGAGAGAGCTCGTTTAACGTTGAGACGGTCCCGGTTCGAATCCCGGTCTGGTTTTTATTTCGAAAAAACGATCGTCGATAGTTTTAAAGTCGCAAGCGTCATTCTGACAGACAGACCTACAGACAGAAATCCGCTATTATATATAGGGGATTAGCGGTGGTACCTGGCGTTGCTCGGGACTCGGCGTTTTGAATCAAATTATTTTTTTATATGGTGATCGGTCGAACGATATATGGGGGATCATTTTTTTGCGGACCGTCCCGTTTCGGGTTCCGGAAAATATGTTCACCCTATTTTAATGATTCTAAAAACCTTCTCGACAAAAAAACACATGCCAATTTTCATGGCAATCCGTTGAATCGTATTGGAATAATATGGCAACAAACAAACATCCATTTTTATATAGATAGATAGATTAATCAAAATAATTTCAAATGAAATTTCAGTTTTGTAACTTATTATATGACTTTTTCGTGACGACGCAAAGATTACATCTTGAGACTGTTTTTCCTACTAATTAACACATCAAAGAATAAACAAGAACAAACGAACACTGAAATCATACAATACAAAAACCTCAAAAGAATCCAACAACCCTCTCGATACCTACCATGTAAAAACAGAACACATACAAAAAACCTATTACATTAAAAACAACCGATTCGAAATCACCCACAACGTCCGCATTAATCAACACGCTCCGACCACCGACCGAAATATCACCCCCGATGCATCACAGCCCCGACAACAATCAAAAATAAATCAAACGCGGCCACACAATTCACAAACTAAAACCACCCCTATCCAACGCGCGAAAAACCGTATCTGGCAACAACGGCGAACCGTCAACATCTGTCAAAAGCCATTTTCCGACACGGGGTTGGTGTCTGTCAACGATACGTCACGACCCCGTTCCCGTATCCGTTCTGAATTTACCTGTCAATTACCTAAAACATATCGGCGGTTATTTAACGCGTGAATTTGTTGTGAAAGGGGCTCGTCGCTTCCACTTTGCCGCGAACCGCCCCTCTTTGCGACCTTTATCGTTTTACCCTTAAGGTGAATTCGATTTTTAGTACATTTTCGTGGAAAATTATGTTTTTATACCTTATGAATTAATTTATAAAAGAAATATGTATTCATATTTTACGAAATTATGATATTTTTACAAATCAATCGATCAATATCGTTACAATAAAAAAATAATACCTACAAGTAGTCACTCTACAGGATACTGTTCACTCGTTTTACTACTAAACTATGCCATTTTCCTATAAAAAAAACGATGAGAAAATGTGAATTGGAATACGTTCTTCAATATTAGCTGAATAAATAAACTAGATTCGTTATATTTTCGTCACAATAAAGCAAAAAGTTTGTACAGATTCGACTTACGACGGATTCGACTTACAACCGAGGTTCAGGAACGTATCTCCGTCGTGAGTCGAGGACTACCTGTAGAAATAGAAATTTTTTTTCAATCTAATCGATTGGTTAAAAAAAATTGATTGCGAAAATATTTGTTTTTAATGTAGTCGTTACCTTATCTATTATATTTATTACTATACAGTAAAACCTCGATATAATGGACTAAGGTGGGTGAGATGATATCCGATAAAGCCGAAAGTACGTTATTTAATACTACTTATATACGTAAGTATTATATATAGGTTTTTCGAATGCGGTTTTTTATTAATAAAATAAACGACATAATACAAAATCAGTGAAGTTTCCATGAATGGATTTAAAATAAATATGTAATATCAAACAATGATGAGGTAGTTATGAAAACTTTGATTATAAGAAAAAATTCTATTATTATTATTATTATTCTTTTATTATTAAATATTAATTAAGGATTTTCTCAACAATTTTCATACCCTACAATATATTTTGTCCGTTATATCAAGGTTTTACTTTAATGGATGGCACAAAGTAAAGAGTGTCTATAAATAACAATATGAATCAATTTCAATCGGTCGAACATGGAAAGGTTTTAGTAAAAAAAAATATTTCTGAAAAAAATCTACATCGAAATAAAATACACAGGTTTTTGATTATCTGTTTGTTTAATTGATTATCTGATTACCCAACTCAATTTTTAAATAGTCCATTTTTTTAAAGTTTTTAATTTGAATTGAAAAAGTGCCAATTTGAAATGAAACAGTGTCAATTTGAATTGAAAAAACCTATAATATATACATTTCAAATACAAATATAAGCGAAAACAAACTTTATACATAATTTTCCTTGTAACCACGCAAATTTTTTCCTCATCAATAACAGCAAACACCGATCGACAAACGAACACACACCACCCTCACAACGAAATCGTCGACGCTCGACGTCCCAGAATCCGAAATTCAATAATTCCCCAAATCAATCCGAAACAAATCCAATTCCCGGATACGACCAGCATCGCTCACCATCAATCCGGAAGCGAAAAAATTAACCGGGAAACGTCCGGCCCGCGAACATTCTGCCGGGCCCTTTCGGCGCGCGCCATTAAACGGACGAGTCGTGCAAATTTATCAAGGGCCCGAGTGGATTCGCGCTTTCGAAGGGCATTTGCAATCATCATCATCAACGGAAACGGGATGCTGATGCCGTTGCGATGTTCGGGGAGAAAAATGATCGAGCCTGGACTCCGATCGGGTGATTAATGGGTCGATGCGAAGGGCATCGCTTTCGTGTTGGTGTTTTGTTCTGTTTTGTTTTATCTTGTTTTTTTTTTAGAATTTTGGCATTTACGGGTCGTTTTGTTAACGGTAATTTTTCAGAGGGATGTATTGTATATTGGTGGAGTGCTTTTCGAGGGGATGTTTGAAAGTGAATGGATGTTTCGATTTTTTTTTATTATTAAGGTTTGAAGTTAAGCGATATTGAATTGTAGAATTTTATTGGATAAATAACATTTTGTTAAGGATTCGTTTAAGTTTCGAATTATCAGATATTTAAAAAAAATACGTTATCTTGTGCACGACAATGTTTGAGAATTAATGGATGTTTCGATTTTTTTTATTAAGGTTTATTCATTGAAGTTAAGCGATATTAAATGTGAATTAATTGCGGAATTTTATTTAATGAATAAAATTTCGATAGAGGTTAATTTAAGTTTCGAATTATCAGATATTTAAAAAAATACATTATCTTGTGTACGGCAATGTTTGAGAATGAATAGACGTTTCGATTTTTAATAATTATTAAGGTTTAATCATTGAAGTTAAAGCGATATTGAATATGAATATGAATTGAATATGAATTGAATATGAATTGAATATGAATTGTAGAATTTTATTAGATAAATAAATAACATTTTGATAAAGATTCATTTATATTTCGAATTCTCAGATAGTTAAAAAAAAATATTTTTTTTCGTACGAAAATGTTTGAGAGTGAATGGATATTTAGATTTTTCTTTTTAATTATTAAGGTTTATTCCTTGAAGTAAAGCGATATTGAATGAGAATGAATTATAGAATTTTATTAGGTAAATAAAATTTCGATAAAGATTCGTTTAATTGTAAGTTTCGAATTCTCTGATATTTAAAAAAATACATTATGTTATGTACGACATACAGATTCTATTTGAGATTAAAAAAATAAAAAAACTTAATGATCGATAAAATAAATGTATAAGGGTGATGACAAAAATTTATTACGAAATTATAAAAATACGTAAAATGATGATATATAAAAGATTACCAAAGAATATTAAGATCTTATTAAAAATATGTACAGATTACATATGGAATAAAAGCCATTCAAGATTAATTAAGAAAAAAAAATTAAAAAAAATTAACATCTAACATTACAAAGCCATGAATATGAAAAAAACATTTTTTTTCATACAAAAAATTCTAAAAAAAAAAATTGTAACACTCCCCCGACTTTCCGACTTTCCCTCGCGCCGTATTACACAACATTACGAATTCGTCCGTCATATCGTTTTTTCATTTGAAATATCGCCGAGGAAACTCTCGAAGGAAATATTGTTTCGCGTCGCGTATTATTTATTATTTTATTATAGATTCCGAGTTGTGAATCGAGAGCGGGGTAAATGGCGCGGAAATTACGTAGAAGGCGCAACATGGCGATTTCCAAACGCCGATTGATTAAGCGATCCGAACATGAGCTACGCATAAAACTTATTTCGACTGCCATATTTCATCGGCAATAAGTTTTTCCCGTTTATTGTTCAATTTTGTTATTTTCCATGTCGGATCGATCCAATTGTGACGGTTATTCGGATGCGTAATGAGTTGAGTGTGTGCTGTTTGTTTTGTACTTCGTGTTGCGGTGATAATTGAATTTTAGTGTAGATATTGCAGTTTGATGTAGATATTTTTTATCAATATATGCGGATACCGTCAAAAGTTTGAATATTTTTAAGTGATTATAAAACAAACGAAAATATTTGATGGTTAAATACTGATCGATATATTTGGTAGACAGAACATTAATAACACAGGTATGTATGGGTAAATTTTTTTGGGATTGGATGATGGTTTTTTATAGATTTCGAGATGCAAATTAATGGAAAAATAGTAAAAAAATCCATCACGTACATTTAAAAAAAATAATAATAAATGCTACTCAAATACCAAGCTGCTATTATAAAAATTCTTACTTTTGTTATCTACTTTACTTGAAGATAGTTATCAAAAATATGTAATAAAATGTGACTCAATGTCATTTTAAAGATTTTTTTGACGCAGCTTTTAAGTATATAAAATATTATAATATTATATATACTCAAGAATTGTTTTATGAATAATCAAAATATTAACGAATAATATTATCTAAGATAGGAATTTTTTGGTTGGCTGCCATGATTATAAGTTATATTTTTTTAAAACTCGAAATTTCAATAAAAAAAGACTTTTTTAACATTCTTATATCTAGAAAACCTTACGTGATAGAAAAAAACAAATAACATATTCGAATTCAGCACCCCGAAATTACCTAATATATTATATATACTTTTCAAACAAAAAGTTTTCAAAAAGGTCAATTTTGAATACCTGCGTAATTGCTAATAATGTCATGTTCTATTATAAAATAATATAAATATTTAAAGAAAATTTCCATTATTTAATTAGTGTCTCAATCGAAAAATTCTATGAATACTTAATAACGTTATAAAAAAGTACCACATTAAATTTTAAATGTGAAGAAGATTTTCTTTGACCGATTGTGGCAATTAGGATTCAACCGCACGAAATAGAAAAAAATAACCCATTTATTTTCATTAGACGAGAAAACTATCATGTTAAATAAAATAGTTTTCAGAAATATTCTGAACGAATATACAAGATTACTAATAAAATAAAATTAGAAGCGAACAAGATACCTTCGGAAAAGTCCAACGCGTCAAATGTAGTTATAACCTTTCGCCTTATTAGAGACGCCTTTGAATAATGTATTAACATTAAAAATTTTCGACGCACAAATTAATGAAGCGTTGCGAAAACAATTAAAGCCCACCGAGATATTAAGTATCGCGATATTCATCGAGTTCTCTCTCGGAGGCAAAGTCGAAAGCTTTTAAAGTGTATTATTTATATTTTCGCAGAATGTCGAGTATTTATATGTGTTTAACGCTTTTTGAAATAAAAAAAGAGCAGAAATTCTCTTTACGAATTCAACTTGAAATTGATAAATGATGTCGGTTTTGCTCTTTTATCTTTTTTAAAACACGCGAGCCTAGACTTTGCACGTCACATTTTCTAATGAAAATGTATATATTGTGCGATACACGCATGAAAAAGTCTCGATGAAATTAAACGAATCTCTTTGAAATATCTTCAAACTCGTATAATTGTGATCGATCCTTTAAATCTTTATGTCAATTTTCACATTGAATGACTGGAAATCGGACATAATAGATCAAAATGAAATATATAGAGAGAAGTGACTTTGAAATTTTTGAATAGACAAAGACGAAGTGGGATCATTCTTAAGTCGGACGCGGCTTTCGGAAAATTCTAAAGTTTTTCCAGGAAACGTCGATGCTTTTATCTTAAATGCATCCGTTACCTGTCGAACGAAAAGCGGTTCGCAAAATGGCCTCTATCGATTTTCCGAAAAATAATTCAAAAGAATATTTTGACGATATATAATATTATCGTCGAATCCTGAGTAAGAAAGTTTTATTACCGAATTATGAGCGATTAGTATTAAATTTGAGGAATTTCTTAGCGAAATTAAACAATTTGCATATTTTATGTGCAATTTAATTGAAATAGATTTAGAACCGCTGACCCAGATTAGCGATGACGTTACGATGTCTGAAGTCTCCGCAAAAGCCTTTTGATTTAGACGTCCAGACATTCCCGACACGCAATGGCGTCGCGTGAACGTCGTTGAATTATTATTTATTTTTTTACAATACGTATTTATTTTTTCGCGCGAAAAATCCGCTTAAATCGAAAATACAATAAGATATTTTATGTACATACGTAATAAGATTTTGATTCGATGACAGCTTTAGCAAAAAACATACCTGAAAGAAAAACAAAAAGGATTATTATAATTTGGCAATTATATAAAGGATTATATAAATATAAATAATAACATGGATATTTATTCAGAAATATTTGCTGAAGGCACCGGATCGAATATTGATCGTGGATTCGTTATGAAAATAAATATTATACAACATTTTCAAGGGCGAAATCCTATGCAAACTTCATAAAATATTATTAACACAATAATAAGAAAAAGAATAGTGCCTATTTCTGAAAAAAATCGATAAAAGACGTGTGCGGGTATGCAAATTGCATAAAAATTTCCAAAAGGCCAATTCGAATTTAACATATCCGATTAAATAAAAGTCTAGACGAATTATGCGTGGAAAATGTCTGTAATTTGCAGGTGCGCATACCGTCGATAATTTCCCGATAAGAAAACAGAAATACACCGCCAAATTGCATATTAATTTCCACCGAGTTTTTCCTATTGGTGAAAATCTGGACGTATAAATTTCATTTCCTTCGACGATCGCTATCATAATTACGCTCGAGATTCTGCGATATAAATTTTCATTAGCGTCATTTCAGATAGAACAATATTTCTCTTACACTTTGATTTACCGTTTATAAGATCTCGTGTACACTATCAATTAATATTATTTGCTTTTGTGAACGATTTAGAAATTTTATGGTATCAGGAAAGTTTTGGATCGACGCAAACATATAAATCACTCGAATATTAATATATATTTTTATTTAAAATGTATTAATTAATGACGCGCCACCAATGTCAAATATTCGTCTACTTAAGGTACATCAAACTGAGAAGACATCACAAAGGAACCTGCGTTTTGATAAGTTCAAGCGAAGAAATGTCTGATTGCCTCTTTTGAGCTTTTTTCTCTTCTCACACTTCAGAGATAATATTATACATTATGTAATAATAATAAAAATCACAATCGTTCGCAAAATGAAATATAATGAATTTCGTTTTATTTTTTTGATAAAAAAGTGATTTTGTTGTCACTTTATGAAAATTGTAGTGTTTTATTTGTTTTTGAAGAACAAATAGATCATATGTATAATATGTAATTTTCCTGTCGGACACGCTGACAGGAAAATTACTGATATAAAAATTTGTTTGTTTAGTCATACGACTATATTTATTTAATTTTCTTATATGTTATTTAGCAAATGTATGTAATTTTTTAAATACAATGTTATCTTTTTCAATGCATATATAATATAAAAATTTAGTATACACTAAAAACAAATTTTTATTATTTTCTACACGAGCAAACATCAAATTTTCAAATTCAATATTTTAACTACTATTTTTTATGCTTTTTGCAAACATCGAAAATGAAATTCTTACAAATAAACATATTAACTACAAAAAAAACCATTATTTAACATTAATTAAATTTTTCCAACTAACAAATAGAACAACGGAACAAACACAGAACCGTCTAACACAAAAAAACCCAAATTCTTGCACACACGAAATGCTACCTTTGATCCCGCACACCTCATATGGCATAATACCCACATGCAGAAGATCCTTTCTCAGAACGAGGTCCTTGTTCGGCCCCGTGACCGCCTTGCCCCCGTTTTTCCGAGTCCCATTTTCCGCTTTTCCGCCCGACGTGCGACTTTTCCCGCCTTTCGCTACGGCCTTAACGTCTTCCTAACGAGCAAACATAGTCCCGTTTTCCCTGTCTGATTGTCGGGAGAGTGTGTGTGTGAAAATGCATGATAGTTTGAATGTGTATGAACAAGAAATGAAGGAAGGAATAAAAAGGCTAAATAAATTTATACAAACTGAAAAGGACAGGTGAGCAGTGCGTTCTCAAATTTTTGATATATTTTGTAATTATTTAAGTTTTTCCCATCTATATTGTATTAACACTATATTTTGCTTAATATTCGATAAATAAATCTACAAAGACATTATAAATGATGTGTCAATTTCGGCAATATATAATACAATCAGTTTTATGTCTATCTTATTGAACCGGAAATAGATTTGAGAAATTTGTGCAAAAAGTGGATTAAGTGTTATAAAAAATAGAGAAGACGGACGAAGATTAGGATCGCTTAACGATGTTATAATCTCTTTTAACGTAAACGATTGAGCCAGTTAAAAAGTGTTTCTGACAGTAAAAGGCGAATTGATTGAACGACACTCGCCCAAACTTCGCAGACGATAATTGATTTGCCTACAGATGATAAAATTAACGAACAACCCTCATTTCAAAAGGACTTTAATATTTAAAGGAGTTTAACGAGAACACTCCCATTCCGACGGCCATTAAATTTATCAGATTTAACTATTTATTATCTGTCCATAAAAAAAACTTAAAATAGAAGATAATACAATTTTCCGCGTATGAATCGTTAACTCCATGTACGTTTCAATTTAACAAAGCCAATTTAAAAAATTCTTGTAACGTCAAAAATTCATTACAGGCAAGCGCGACCAGGAATAATTACCGTGTATACCGAAAAAGAAAAAATGGGTTTAAATTTGTTAAAAAAAAAATTCGCACGCATTCTACGGAAAAGTAACATTTTCGGCTTTATTGCTCGTCGACGCGCCCTTTTTGCGAATGCCAAACGTCGACGGACGTGTAAATGCCTTTGCTGAAAAATAAACGTAATAAAACAATAGGGTAGGCTTGACTAGTTTCGTATGAAGGTCAATAATTCAAAAGTTAAACGTAGACGCAAACAAACTAAAGATATTTCAAAAAACTTCATTCGATGCCACAATAGAATTTGACTGATCAATAATGAAGCTTCGATAGATATAAATTTACATTTTGAAACAATCATATATATAAATTCTTTTTTTTAATTATTTTTAAATAAAATAATAAATTATTATAAAATCAACCTAGTAACCCCTTCATTGTGAAAAAATATAAAAAATTAGAAGGTACAGGGGGTAGGCCGATAAACATTGAGCAATTATGTCTATATTAGCATTCTGTTTATGCCGGTAGGCGAAGATGTTTGACCTCCATATTAAACGTAGCATGAAACAAAGTCGTTTCGCCCTTAATGAGGAAGCCACTTTCGAAACTACCACTTTACGCACTTTCTGAAAAAAAAACTTTCGAAATATCGAGTAGCAGACGAAAGTATTTTTGAAGAAGTTTTCCTTTTGTACCAAAATAGATTCGTCAATTTTGCGAATTGAATTTATTTGTTTTTACTGGTTTTAATCAGAAGTTCTATTTTCGTTTCTATTCCTAAATTCGCTTTATTATTTTGTTTATATAATATTTCGCTTTTCAAATCAATTTGAATGAGTTATACGCCGAGTCTAAGCAATGAAACATAAAATATAACACATCTTATACATTCAACTGGTTATTTATATTTAGATAAAATAAAAGGTTAAACAAATTGAATAATTGATTTAACTGAAGTATATTTATATAGTTTTTTTAGTGTAGTAAAAAATTGACAACAGAAAAATGCTTTTGATATTTAAAGAAAAATGCACAAATCGACAACTCAGTTCGTCGGAAATAACGAGAACAAGATTTAATTCCATCTGATTTTTCACTAAGGGAAAAGTTTCTGCCTTTTCCTCTTCCTGCTAATTCACAAAGAATTACTAACGAGGTTGCTGAAGTTGCTAAGGACATGCTGATACGAATTTCAAAAGAATTCCACTACTTTCTAAATGCACCTTCTCATGAAAAAACTGAAAATTCTCCCGCACAATCTTCACCTATTTCGATTTGGTACAATTTTGAAACTACCCACCATTCATTCCGATCATAACCGTCGATTTTTCTCAACACAAGTTACATTCGACAAATGGCGAAAACCAACACGTCCAACAAGACCAAACCGCCAACGAGAAACAAACACGAGCCGACAAATCATGAAAATTTCACGAAAAAACCACCACATGCTCGTAGAGAAACCGAATAATTAACGAATCACCTCGTTAGATACGTGAGAGAGCCAACTCTCGCAAACTCGCGAACTTCCATAATAATATGAATCTTAAAATGCTGCAACGTCGTCGGCGAGAAATTTTCAACAAGTTTGACGATCGAGACGGCTCTCTGTAATTTTCGGTAAAACTTGCCGGGTTACACGTACCAGGATTTTCTTAGGGTTATTATAACGCCAAGAAGACAAGACACTCGATGAATATTCGCCCTTTGATCAGAAAGAAGGAAAACTAACTTATTAGTCGGTCGACCGCACCGTGGCTAGTAAAAGTTGACTCGACACGTGTCTAATTAACGCCAGATTTTTCTTGGCTTTATTTCCGCACTTTTGTTACTTCTTGGGTATAATTCGTTTTTGTATAATGTCGGAGGTAGTGCGGGTTTGTGTTTGTGTGTGTGTGTGGGCTCATTACAATTTTATGGTTGCTGAAGTTTCAATTGGTGTTTCGAAGTTGGGGCATTGTTGCTTAGAATATGTTAAAAATTATTTTTTATGGTTCCGTGAAATTATTTGGATGGGGGATTTGTAAGTGTGCGTTAGTTTATGTTGATTTACGGTAGAATTTTTAATTTCATATTAAAAATATATTAAAGAATAATATTTTTTTACATTTGCTTATAATATTATAGCATTTCATTATAAAAAATAATATTGTTCTCAAATTTATTAAGTTTTTTAAATAAAATAATAGAAATTCTAGTATAAATTGAAGGCCTCGGCAGTAAATAGTGCTAACCACCAAAATTATAAAATTGAGTTTTTTTTATTTACTACAAAAATTAGTACTTTTACTACAGAAATAAATAAATAATTCCACATTTTCTCAAAAGATGACAGTACTATGTCGGGTTACTTCTAGTTTTATTTGCATCTAAATGCATGTAAACCGTTTTTCTTCAAAAGTGACAAATGTCGCTTAGCACTATTTACTGCCGAGCCCCTCAATTAGTACAAACGACAAAAAATCCAAATCCACCCAAAAAATACATCAAACGCCAACTATAAAAGAAAAAACATCAACAAACCGAAACAGATTCATCCAATAGCGCATTTCTAGCTAACCCCGCATGCAATTACACGTTTGTTTTCATTCGCGAAATTTTCAGCGCAAAATGAATATGTAACGCCGTTTCACTGACCCAAAACTGAAATCGTATATCGCACGTAAAATTCCCCGTTGGCTGTGAGACACAAACCGAGGTAGTACTACGTACATTGTGTTTTTACTTATGCGGCTTCCTTCGCAATTTATTTATACGACGTACGAATTCGTTACACAGAATGTTACCGAAAATTATTTAATAACTCATTTTCTTGGAATTCCTTATTGTTTAATAAGGTGTCGGATACGTTTGCGACGATAATTTTAGTATTTTCCCATATAAAAATCGTAGGATCGACGTAAATATATAATTCTTTGAATTATTTATATTTTTTTATGTTGAAATTTTAATTTCGAATTATAGTTTATTTACATAATTCGTGACAGAGAAGAATGATTATATTTTTCAGTATGTTTACAAACGAAATAACACACATTTAATGGAACGAGGGTGAAAATACCACAAAGTGGTCCAAGTACAAATGAAGCGACATCTGCTACTTCTGGTTTTCATCATGAATTTCCCGACAAGTCTTTCAATTTTTCACAAACAAAAGCAATGGAAATAAACTAGAAATATCGATTAACGAATTTCATGCGAAACTATCGTTAACGACAAACGATAAAAAATAATTCGAACCGATCGAATTAAACGCGTATAATTTGATTGAACTTTTAACATAAGATTTTTTCCGTACGAAAAAAATCAAATTTATTCCGAAACGTCACCAACGAGGTCGTCCCACCGAAATTGTCCATCGCCAATTGAGTCCAATTGATATCGTCGATCAAACCCGACGACGGAACGATCCTAGAGTTATTCGAAAGCGAAAAAAGGCGGGAAGCGGTTTTTATCGCGCGCCACTATCGAGTGTGTTCAGCACGCAATGAAAGCATAATTAGCGAAAAAGAAAGCCTTTTTGCGGCGGGAAGATGTCCCATTTTTTGGGCTTTGCGAGTTTTCCCGGAGGAACGGTCGGGAAAGCGGGTCATTAAGATCGGTAGATGCCTTAAACGCTCGCGTGTAATTAATACTATCAGCGGAAGACATTAGAGCGAGTTAATAGCAAATGATTATGCTCGTTTTACACTCTGTGTGTGTGTATCGAGTTTCGTTTTGATAGAAGTTGTACATATTGATGAGATTATATGTTTTGATATAGTTTTTCATAAAAAAATGATAGGATATCAATGGAAATTATTGTATAAATTGGATCAATTGGATTGATGATCGACTGGGTGATGGATAATTGGGCGATGGTGAATTGGAAGAAACGGTTAGAAGATTTATTTTTCAATAAGTAAAATACGCGTATCACAAAAAGAACAAAAAAACATCTGGAAAATATAATAGTAGATACAATAATTCGAACGAGTTCATATTTTTTTTCGAAATGAATTGATAACTGCTCGTGATTTAGTAATTAATTTTTGAAAAATAATTAATTTAAATTTTTTCGGTCGTAAATGCGAATAGTCATAAAACGAGAACTACCTATGAGTTCATGAAGTACGTCTAATTCACCAATGTATGACTTATTCATGAGTTATTAAAAGAGTGGGAATTCGGAAAATTTTGTCTGGTAGAATATTTTATTGAATAAAATATTTTTACAATACATACAACAATAAAATTAAAATAGAACATCTGAACAGCTAAAAGAATACGTATATTTTTTTCTTATTCATATAGAAAAAAATATAATTGATTTTTTTTAAATAAACATCTCGAACAATAATAATTTTATTATCATACAAAAAAAGCGACATTGAAATCAAAATATAATTAAAAAAAAATCAATTAATCAATTATCATCAAACCAAATGCGGAAACACTATTCAAAAAATCCATACATTAAAAAAAATAACCAAACACACACCTCACGCTCAAAAACCACCGACAAGCGGACAATGCAAAAAACTCCAAGCGCGCTTTCAACGACCTCTTTTTTTCAAATTCACCAATAAACGCGCGAAAGAGACGCGCATACGTTCGAAGAAGAGTGCGAGGGAGACGCGCAGAGAAGGCGCAGCGCGGCGAGCCCACGCTCCTCGCGCTCCCATTGGTCGGCTCGAATCGTACGATGTCGCGGAGCGCTGCGCACGCGCACGTGCATTGAATGTCTGGGACGGTGCTAATAATAATTTATGGCCGCGAATAAAACTGGGTTCTTGTGCTGCTCGCGCGCGGAAATAAATGTCACGTGTGGGCTTCGTTGCGAAATCGATCTGTTTGGTTGTTTTAGGGTTGCCGATTTTGATTAGATTTCTAGTAATGATTATCTGTTGTTTTTTTTTTATTAATCTAGTGATAATTTTTCAAGATTGAGAAATTTTAACCCTGTTATGTCATTTTGATCAGCACGTGGTGTAGTTTTGTTTCACGATCGATATATTGATGATGATTCAAATCGCGGTTGGCCGGAGTAGGACTCCATTTTAGACACCTACTGATTTTATAAAAATGTTTAATTAAATATTGGCAATCTGTTCAAAGAATGTCACTTGTTCCTGACTTTTGTCAATTTATGATTTTTTTGTTCACCCTTATTTAATCGGTGTTCTGATTTTGCGTTTGATGTAATGAAATCAAGTTCAAGTTCATTTACATCATCGAAAAGCTCACACGATCCTAAAATTACGTATCAAATACCTAATTTTTGCAATAAAAATAATTTTTCATTGTTTTGAACTCTGTGGGCAAAACTTAACTGCCCAAAACATACAGATAAGTTTGATCACCAATTCTCACGGTCATAGATAAATCTTAAGAAATATTTTTAATTAAAAATTCAAAGCCCTCGATCTACTTTTTCCCTCAATTACGTTTTTTTTTACTGCCGTTCCCTTCAAAAAACATAAAAGCGAGGTTTTACTGTATAATGAATTTCATTCTGTTACAAAAATATATCGAGTTTTTATTTGGCAACATTCGTTTCCTGAATCCGAACACAATGTGCAACGTCATTAAATTGAATACGCATCGTCCTATTTTTGCTTATCCTCCAGGTGAGTAATGGTCAAGTATTGGTGACTCTAGTTGATTTTGAAATATGCGTGGCAAAGCGAGAGTGGTCTGATCGGCGACCTTGGACTCGACTTTTATTTGCAAAAACGACATTGAACAGAAACATGCAAAATGTTATACATTTATCCAAACAAAGTTAGTAACGTGATAATTTTTCGAATATATTACAACACAAAGAATGATCTAATTATAAAAAATTGTATAATAAGTTGTTTTCAATTCTAACAGGAACATAATCATAATTGTATACACAGTGTGGTCACGAACTAGTGTCAAAACAGTAGTAGTGTTAATGCGTTCGCAAACACGATATCCCGATGGTGATTTCTCTCGTTTGCGTACCCTCGTCTTCCTCAGTCGCAACCCGAGTCAAATGTCACGATAATCCTTTAATAAATAGGCTGTTACCATCTGGACCCAATTTCCTAAACACCTAAAAAAGGTATTAGGACGCCCAATTTAAAACGGAAATGACCAGAGTAGATGCTATCTCAAAACCGAATATTCCACATTGTATTTACGTGTACACGCGTTTATAACACACGGTTATAATCTGAAATATAAATTACGTTCGTTAAAGCAGATTTTGGTTACCACTGTTTTTAAATTCTACGAAATGTAAATGAACGATTTCAGCTATTAGTGGCGTAACTGATGCTACGAGTACAGCTGCGCGAAATGTTTGCTCATAATTACAGGCATATAATATCACATATCAAAGGTATCAACTATTAATTAAGCTGCCGCAATATTGTTGTGTGACAAGTTAAGTGATTTAATAATTTTCTGATGCTAATACGTCTGAGTGTTCATCAATCGAACCGGACGTTTATTCAACATGTTACATGACACATGAAGTGAATGGATAATATATTTTTTTCAATATAAATTCTTGAAGAAGACAAATTTAATATTAACACCTCTAATTATCTTAAATAAATTTCGTTAAAACATAACCAAATGTTATTAATTCAAAATTAAATTACGGTAGGCAAACACATCTTCCTGCCTTCATAATTAACTTACCCGAAAAGCATCAAGTGAATAAATTTTCAAGAATAATACAATCTCATTATGTCCGCACTCGCTTCAGCCGCAAATGATTTTTTCATAGCTCGATCTCCTCCCACGCAATTCGCCAACGATTAATCCGACACCAAAACAAACATTTATTTATAACAAAATAACAAATTTTACAGTGGTGGATTTACTTGACCACACACTCGAGGCGTTAAAAATTTTTGGGGATCCCATTCCATATATAAATATACATGGTTGAGTTCTAAATTTACTTTTTCCTTTCCTGTTACAGACAAATTATTGAAATTGGAAAAAGTAACACCGCAGACGAAAATTTAAATATAATAATAAGTTTAATAAAATAAAAGTTGTATTTGAACAAAGGAACTTTTTTCAATTCAGAAAGTGATTCAAATTTAATAATTTCTATTGGATTCATATAAAAAACTATAATAATTCATCAGTTTTTTTTTTTTTCAAAAAATAATAAGGGCTTTGAGGCAATAGCCTTCACCCCTTATAAGTAAATCCGCCACTGATTTTTTCATATAAAATATGTACCTCAACACACAATGCTGTGCAGCACCTCACGACCATCTCGGTACACATGCACTTAACCGTGACGTCACAAACAGCATTCCAAGATGACGTATTATCGACAGACATAATCGATTTCTTTTTATCAGATTAATCCAAATTGGCGCTTATATAGAATTATATCCGCACGAGGAAACGGCGGCCATTTCGCGCAATCGGAAAAATCGAAAAATCCGCTTTCGAATCGCGAATAAACAGCAAAGCGAACTTAAAAAGCATTATGGCAAAGCGAACAAACTGAAAAATTTAATTGTGTATCGGTTCTTTTGTGCGATGCGAATGCATGCTCGGCGAGTGTGCAACTTTAATTAGGTAATAAGTTTCGTTGCACAAAGAGCGAACAATGCAATGGTTTAAAATGTCGGAAAATATAATGCGAAACGTTAATTCGAACCCCTCGATACGGCCAGAGTGAATGAAGGTAAATTCGCAGCAATTTTTTAATAATAAGTACACACATTAACCACTCGAGCCTTAATATGATAAACGACCGTCAGAATCCGGAAAAATCCACTCGTCAGAAGAATCATCGTCGAAGAGTTAAACAAGTTAGTCGACTGGTAAATTGGCGGCTGCGAAACGGCGAAAATCTAAATAAACAGCGGCCATTACGGACAGAGGAACAAATAATAACGCTAATAAAAATGACAAACGGTTGGATTCAGTCAAGAAAATCCCTCGTGAGTTATTGCCGTTTCGGCTCGAAGTATAGAGAATGTAAATTTCGGTTTTGAACCAGGAAACGATCGATTATTGATGAAGAAAGTGTAATTTTTTTCGCGTCTAATGCTTTGAATTTGCAAATGCGAAAAGTGAATACCACTATTGTTCACATAGGTTCAATGGAATTAATTATTCGGCAAGCGCACGTGCACAATGTTTAGTGAACTGCGATATGAATATAGATTTTTATTTATGAACTTATCTCAATTCATTTTCGGATATGAATGAAAAAACTGGCGTTTAAATAATAGCGTGAGAATGAAACTGGTTTCGAAAAAATCGAATCTGGTAAAAAGCAGTTATTTGAAAACTTCTTTTCATAGCACTTTACTATGATTGTTTTATTACAAGTTGTCAGTTTTATGGACGAAAGTTTGATGATTCAATCAAGACATTTTCACATATATTAGAATGATTTATAACAGAATTTAAGTTGAAATTGCACAGCGTAAACTACGATCGCACAAAAGATACCTTGACTAATTAAAATTACAAATTTTACATAACCATAAGTGATGCGATTTGTATGCATTTTTATCATGTGCTATTAATATATTCGTAAGTTATGAATATATTAATAATACATCGCAAAAATGTTACGGATAATTAATTACGGATGTTATGAATCATAAAATCCGTAATTATAAACGAATATGCATATTTAGATAATACATATTAATAAGTTAACGTACGACATTTGTTGAACTCATTTATCACTGAAGTTAAGCAACAAGTTGCACGATTTATGCATTGATGCAATGGGACAATTTGACAAGTGATGATTTTTTTTTACTATCTTCATTTTACTCCTAACAAAAAAAAACAATTTTAGGTAAACTTTTTTTGACGATTCAAAAATATAATTTTGGGATTTGAATCACAGGATCTAAATAAAAATTCGATATCAAAATAATTAGATATATATGTCTAGATTAATTAATAACACTAAATTAACAATTTCTTTGAATTTAAGGATCTTGAATTTTGATACAAAACACATATCGACAAACACCTCACTCAAATCAACCAAACATCTTCAATTCAATCTCAAAGAACCCAAACAAAATCCTAACGGCTCTCATTTTTCTGTCCATATTTTAATTCAACCATGATCAGTATTTATACACAAATAAACCAATATTAAATGGTCCGTATTTATACCAAGCGGTCAGTATCCATCATCAATATTTTTAACAGGAGGCAAATTTTGGCATTATCGAGAGTTTGTCAAAATATTTTGATGAAGCACGCTTTATTGGGACTAAAAGCGTTCAACTTCGCAAATTTATAAATTCGCTTATTAATATTACATATTTATAAATGCTTCAATTTTTAATTGATGCTCTCAATACTAGTTCCCGCACTTAATTCAACTATTTAAAGTAAAATGAACTAGCATTACTATCATTTACACACTTCCGTGGCCGATGACACAAATACATGTCATGAAAATTTTTGCGCATATAGCCGATGACCCGTATACATGTCACGATCACCCAGCGGCTATTATCCGCTAATACTTTATATGCGCCCGAACACATATGTCATCGGCTATCTGCGTAAAAAAATTTCATGACACATATTTGTGTCATCGGCCACGAAAGTGGCTCTCTAATAAAACATTATCATAATGCCCTGAAAAATATTCAAACACCGACCAAACACTTCGTTCCCGATCCCAACACCCACACAGAACAAACATCAAACCGCACTTCAATCCTGAGACTCAGTCCAAGATTCCTCAGACAATGCGCGGCCAAACAGCGTTAATACCAAGATCCTCGCGCTGAATAACGGCAATTAGCGACTTGTCGACACAAGTGGGCCGTTATTAATGCAAATTGGCCAAGCCGCATCCCAGAGACAATGAACAGCCGCGGGGGGGTTGCTGAAACCACCCCCCCGGTATATAGTTTCGGGTAACGAATTTAAATGCAAGTCCGTCTTTTCGCCGGGGTCGTTAGGCAAGTTCTTGCATAAGTTGCGCGGTCGTTAACTGGTTGGTCTGCAGTTGTTCAACCTTGACTTCAATCTTGGAGTTGTTGTGTATTGATGGTTTTGTAACGTGTTTGTGCTGTGGATTGATCGAAAAGTCGTTGCGATTATTGAGATGCGATTTTCGATTAAGGAAACTGGATTTTTTTATGTATTTTCTGTTAAGGATGAGACTTTCTGATGATGCGGTAGATTCGAATTGAAATGGACGATTATTTTCGATACGTATAATATTTGATTATTAATATCAGAAATAATTGTAAGATGTATCTGTTATATTTTATTATTCATGTCATATCAAGAAATGCATTTGAAGTTGGAAAATTTACTTATCGATAAGGTAAAGTAGTTTCCGAAGAATTTATAACTATAACCATCAATAACCATATATGAACGCAATTGACTGATAATGATTTTTAAATAAATGTTAAAATATTTTTTAATAAAAATTAAAGTCTGATCATAGTATAAATCTACTTATTTAAAAAAAAAAACATGTTATATACTACATCGTTTCTAACTTTCCTAACACCAACGAAGAAAAGTTGAACTTTATTTTCCTATTCTTCTGAAAGTAGTAACTTTTTATGATCTCTGTTCTAATAGGGAGAGCAAATGTTAGATAAAGTAGCAGTCTATAAGGTGTGGCTATGCACTTTCTTTTTTCAAAACTTCTCAAAAAAAATGCTTCAAAAATTTTCATTGCGGTATATTTAAAATTACAGTTTAAAACGCGACAAATATAAAACAAGAATATTGTGCGCAATTACTTTATAATAAGCGGCATGGTTCAATTCGATGTCAACAAATCAATAATTGATTTATTGCAAAGACGAATACTCACGCATAAACAATCGTTATAAATATGAATATTGTTGATCAGAAAATATAATAAACGTTGATTGAACTATTTACCATAGGAAAATTTATATACAATAACTTCAGATATTCCCATCAAGGTTCAATTTAACATTGAAAACAATAATTTAAAAATTTCACATGCAAATTAATTTTGTATAAATTTACAAACAATCAACCGGATTATAAACTACAATATTAAAAATAAGTTTTTTTCTGAATATAATCCATCAGCTGCGACATTCATTGCAAGACAAGGCCATTTTATTACAATCATGAGTATTATACAAAATTTTCCTTTATCGACGTTATAAACGTAAATAGCAAAATAATATCTCAGATCCACTTAACTTTTAAAAAGCAATTGAAATAAATTTATTATTAAATATGTCGATCAAATATTATACTTAACAATTCCACATTTTACCTGATCACTTGAAATTGAATCGAATACATACGTTTTATAAGAAAGTCATAAAACACACAAACAGTCCATATCTATCAAATAACTTATAATTATCATCAAATACAGATATCCTGAAAATCCCGATAATCGAACAAATCGAAATCACACCACTGATAGCAAACATCGTACGATCGTCGTTATCGAACCTGATTACGCAGAAAACCATTAAAAAACGACGAAGAACAAAAAAGGAACACGAAAAAGCGACTTTGTCGTCGAAAATCACGCCATCGAGAGGTGCGGCAAAAAACCCCCTGAAATAAGCGATTATTTTCATATTTTTTTCGTCGACTTTGGCAAAAACGAAACGCAATCTGTCATTAGCAGCCATTATACGTCGAACTCTTAACAAGAAGTCTAGAGTTCGGTGAGGTGGCTTATACAAAGTGGGATGTTTGAAATGTGGCTCATTTGCGTGGCAAAATGTTTTATTTAATAAAAGAAATGTGCGGGTTTATTTGGTTATTGGTGAAGTAGGGCGATTTGTAGAATATTTTCGAATTATGGAGCGTATGATGAACGATTCTGAGATTTGGGATATTTTCATTGAATAAAACAAGGCATGAATCCTTTATTTTTACTTAATGTACAATATTTAACACTTCTCGTATGAAAAATATTGGAAAAAATAAATGAAAATATCATAAAGTGTAAAATACGCACAAAATATTATCTGCAATAATAACGGACTAATAATAAAAGGAAAAAGTAAATTAAAAAATTAACAATTGTTCAAATCTACGACAACTTTGTTTGATTTTTGACCATACGTAGATTCAACATTCCTAATATATTAAGTCATCAATTTTTCATCGGCAAAGATCAAACTAAATATATAATCATGAATTAAATTTGCATACAGATCAACACTTGTGATTCAACAATACGAAATTCGCAAGAATTAGATTACGCATTTCCAACACGTACGTTTTCTAACCTTCAAAAAAAATAATATAAGCTCATATTGAAAAAATCAACAAATGCTTTCCATTAGTGAAAATCAACACATTACATTTCAATCGTACAAATTTTTACGTTTATGTGAATTTTAGCAAGTATTATAAAAGGCGGCGTATTATTTTTTTCTGAAAACTCTAAATCTGCTTTAACCATTTTCCAGGCATGTTTCGACTATAACAACCACCATTGATTGTTACAATAACAAAACATTCGATTATTTTTCTTCGATTCAAAGCGTATTTAATCAACCAAAGCGGCAACCAGCAATAAAAACATTATTTCACCCTTTCGCATGTTGGAAAACTTTGTTTTTTCATCAAAAATAGCTATTCTTAATATACCTATCACATATGTGTAACTAATTTTCAAATATAGAATTTATGCAGTTGGAATTCATAGCATCATACCTATTTTAAATCCATTCAATCAACATTCTATTTTATAATATTTAAGAATAAGTCACTTTTTAATATCACAGTTTTTACATTTCAAATTTAACGTTTTATACTACAAATTCAACGTTTTACATTTCAAATTCAACTTTAGAAAAGTGTTATAAGACTGTTTTCAGATGCGTAGCTAGAGTATTGAGTTTCCGGGGATAATTATATAATTGGTGCCCCACTCTCCCAATTTTCAAATATAAAAAAAAAATCACAAAGGCCTGATTGTGAATTTTTTTAATGAAAAAGTGTTGATTTAAAAATATTGATGCATTGGTCAAATATCATTGAAGTTAATAAAAAAAACTAGTGCTACGGACGATATTTTTTCATTCATTTTTCTTCCTCAATCCGGTCCCTGAGTATCTCTTTACTTTCTGAATCCGCCCTCGCTATGCCTCTAACTGTTGTTATAGTAATCAATGAAATTCATTAGTGTGAATTCTTGTCAATTTGTTGAATTCGAAGTATAAAAACTATACTAAAACATCTCAATCATAATATAATATATTTCATCATTGTCGACCCGTTTTGTGCCCACTGTAAGACAAGGTCTCCCCATCGAATATTGGGGGTTTATAAATTAAAAAAAAATCTTAACATCAAAATTTAAACTATTCGGACAATCTTAAGATACACATCCGCAACACACCCCTCGACTCCGACCCCATTCTTACACCCAACTAAACACTTTTCCCACCGGCAACCCAAACAAACCCCGACGACCCCATCGACATCCCATAACCCTCGCCGACCCACACCGCAAAAAAGGCGACATTTCACCCCAGAGGACGTGGAGACGCATTGCAACCAGTGCACGAGTGCATTTCGGAATTCGCGTCACATCTTCCATTGCATCTGCACGTCCACTCTCTCAGACCGCCTTGGTTTGAAATTCAATGGTGTGCCGCGTTAACGGCAACCTCATTATCATTCTGGACGGGGGGGAATATTGTGTATTTCGCCGATATATATCGTGGTGATTGTTTGACCGATTTTTGATATTGGAGTGTTTCGGGGTTTGAAGTTATTGATATTGTGGGGTTTTGAGTGTGGGTTGTATTATAGGAGGATTTTTGGTGATAAGGCAATGGGCGGACGCCAACGTATCGGTTGAAAACCAACAGTTTGCGATTTGAAATAATTATCGCGACTGCTCGATAGATGGGCTGTCATATCTGATAGGTCGTAATCGCGTATATATCTTGGGGGTTACGATGCATTACAATAGCGTGATTACGAAACACGACGACTGGATTGGAACAATTGTTGGATGGAAAATTAATAAAACGTCAAATGTCTATTGAAGTGACAGATTTTATTCGCGTCCATCAGTGATGTATAACCTCAAATGTCAAAGTTGCGCGAAATAAGGCGATGTATACATCAACACATCATAAACATTAAATCAAAGATCTTGGATAGATTTTTTGGACATTTTTTTAATAAATCAAATATAGAAACTACTTTTATGAAAAAATCGATCATAAAAGACGATCGAATCCATCTATAATTTCAACCATATTTCGCTTAATTATAACAGAATTAGTTGGTAAAACTAAACCACTGAATAAATTTCCACGTAAAAAAAATATATGATAATTTTTTTTTGTATAAATTCAAATAGTTTACAAAGCGATTTGATAAGAGTAGAAGTATTGGTATGATATTTCAATTCATCAATCTATAAACAACTCATGTTGAGAATACTCGTACGCTGAAAATTACTCACATGATTCATCAAAAACACAATGTACCGATTCGAATACACTTTTTTCACATTGTTACGTTCAGGTGTATAATTCTAGTGAAATTATTGCGTAAAGCATTTAATGAGTGACTACAGTGTTGCGTCGCGCAAGAAACAACAACTGCTCGTTGGTAGCACTTACTACGTTTCCAAGCAATTAAATTTCAAACAGTTAGTTGCGGAAGTTCGCAAACCGTGCCAATGCTGTTGTTAACCCACCTTGTGTGTGTGTTCAGTCGAAAGCTTAAAAAAATCTATGTTCGTGTCTCTAGAAGAGAAAGAACTTTTATGGTGGTTGTTAAAAATGCTGGCATTTGAATTGCGACAGTTTAGTTCATAAGTGCTCGCGAGTTTACTATGTATTCATTGATATTCAAATCGTATCTAAATCTATAATAATTATTGTTCCACGGTTGCATTATCAATAATAAAACACTTTTTTCAATATCGTCCAATTAACCAATAATATTGCATTTTTACAATAAATCAAATTTAAACACCAAACTTGTTCATGGTTGTCTCGAAAAGCATGACAAGACCTCCACTTTTACGAGGTCGACCACCATTGGAACCGATCAATGGCAAAACAAGCCTTCCGATCCGACGAAGAAACATCAAACAACCATACGACATTTAACCACCGTAAAAAACCGTCATAAACAAAACCACTTTGCCTCATCCGCAAAACAAACACAACAATTAACCTCCAGACACGTGCCGAGCTGAAAAAACACGCATTTTCGGGGTCCGGCTCGTTTTTGTCACATTTTCCACCGTATATTTATTCTATTTTATTTTTCAGGCACTGTCCCATAAACAGTTCGCACACGGCGAATAAATCTACCTCCGTATGTATCCCAGCGGTATGATAATTGAACCTGCAACGATGTCGTGTTTTGCGGGCTAACGACGTCCCCGAGGCATCGTGACGAATTTTCGCCGGAGGAAGCAAAAGGTACTCGTTGTGTAGGCTTTTTTCGGTTTATTTTCGAAACGGCTAAATGACAATGCTTTTTGTAAAAGCGCGGGATGACCGCGATTACGCTGCGACGCAAATGGACGAGTTTTGCGCTTGTGTGTTGATTTCGTTTGGTTTTTTTAGTCGGCGCTTGTTAAATGTTGATTTTGATTCAATTGTTGTGTGCAGTTTATATTGCATTGAATACGGATTGAATTTTTTAATGTTCGATATGGCAAATCAAATGCACTCGATCGTTTTTTACACGGTTCCGAGATAACAGAAGAACTGATCTTTTTTTTTACGTGATTTTTTCCACTTTAACACGGTATAAAAAATTGTATTATTATACTACAATAAGATTCAGTACAGGCCAGTATACTGTTATGATATGTATGTAATTATAGATGTAAAATAAAAAAATCGATGTTTTTTTTATAATTTTACTTGGCGAAATTTTTTATAAAGTACATTTGGATGGGAGTTCTATCCAAATATACCGATGAAACCTATTTCCATTTTTTTTACACGGTAGTCTTTGGAACGTATCCCCTGTGTAAAAAGAAAATTGAATGTATTTCTTTTTAGATAGATTCAAATCAAATTAAATTTTGTTCGAAAACGCTTTATAAAAAAACTAATGGACTTTGATTCAATTAGGTTGTCAATTTTAATTCAAATAAATTTAATTAAATGATTGCTTATGCGTATCATGGATTATTCAATTTATTCTAGTGAGTAACTAGTTCATCACGTTGATTAATTCAATTAGTAATAAATTGAATGTCGAAATAAAAAAAAAAAGTTTTCCCTCCAAAACTCTGAAACATCAATGTAATGAAATCAGATAAATTTTTCAATCGAAATGTCTTAAATTACATAACGAATCAAATTCTTTTGAAAGACATCATAATTGGCGACACATTTTCTTTAAATTTCACCATCGTCGGACACCTCCGACCAACACAACACGACACACATCAATCCGAAACGTCGAAAAATCACACTCCCCCCACAGTCGATCGAAACGGCCTCCCTCGAAGCCCTCGAAGCCTCCGAGTCCGAAAAGCGCCAACTAAACACCGGATCGATCCCGGCCAGATAACAAGGAGGGAATTCGGAATGGAAGGGTCGAGGAAGTGCGATCCGTCGGCCGCGAACAAAGCGGCTTATCGCCGTTGCCGACCGGCGAACTGCAATTGTGCCCGCACAAGTGGCTGTCACTTGTGCTGTGCCCATATGCGACGCGTGCGTGTCGTAAGTCTCGGCCCATTGTTCCGGGATGGGCTGGATGTGTGTGTGTGTTTTATGGTGGGTGTGTGTGTGTGTCAGTGGCGTGCGGTGACTCAAAACGAGGATGCTGTCGAAAAAATGGTTTTTTTTTGGTACTTTTGACGTATACGGGCGCATAGAGATTCGGTTACACGTAGGCTAGGTGCTCGCTGGTGATTGAGTCGCGCGCGATCGGGAATGGAACGCGTTGTTTTGGGTTGAAATGCGCGCATATGTCATATTTCCGTGCAATTGAATTTCAGTTAACTGTTAGTTGTGGATGTTCGCAAACCGTGGCAATGCTGTTGTTTGCCCGCCTTGTGTGTGTGTTCAGTCGAAAGCTTAAAAAAATCTATGTTCGTGTCTCTAGAAGAGAAAGAACTTTTATGGTGG
>JAOXNN020000021.1:8091486-8119436 GCA_028571205.2 Hydropsyche betteni
AAGAATTATATATAGGGGATCGACGCGTCGTTTTAAAGTCGCGAGCGTCATCGACACAGATACACAGACAGACAGACGGACAGACAGACACACAGAAATCCGCTATTATATATAGGGGATTAGTCCGTTTAATATGAATAATCAGCCTTATATGCATCTAGCAGAGCTTTTCAACGTTGTATAATATGTAGCTAGCAAAGCTATAAAAAAGTTATCAAAAAAATATTCATTTGATATATCGTTTGACATCGACAATTTTCCGTTCAATATGACGAAACCATTGATTAAATTCAATATAAAACAGTTTAAAAAACTCATTTTCATTAAAATTTATTCCGAAAAAATGATTTGAACATTCGCGAAAATACAATGAAAAATTCTGCTAGAATAACACAATATAAACTCGAACGGCGCGAGGTATATTTATTATGCGCACCAAGAGACGTAATAAATTTAAATAAAATCATCGGAGCCCGAATGAAAATGATAATTTTTCTTATTGCCGAAGCAGCGAGAAAACTAAATGGCCTCCCCCGTTTATTCGCAATGTTAACACGTTCGCGTACAAGACTCGAAACAAACCCTTGTTATTGTTTCTATTGCTTCAATTAAACGCGACTACGTCATGGTCTACCATTTGCGAACATAAAGCGAATCTTACGCAGTTACTCTCAAACTGTGAAATTGTGAGATTTTTATCTTGATTGCAGTATGCAGAAACTGTTTGTATGATAACATATTCAACACAGAAAATAATATTTCTATTTGAAAATTTTCTATGTAAGATGTTTTGCTTCAATGTACTTTTTGTTAGAAATAAGTGGGTTGTCTTGTTTTTTTGAAGTTTTGGTATTGATTTTCAAATGAAAAATACCTTGGTATGTAAGAAAATAACAACAATGCGAGATAATGGTTAAGGTAACGTAGGTTGATATGACATTTGGCCGCGGAGACCAATTAACTTTTATCTCTTTTCATGGACATAAGATACTGAAACGTATTTTTAACGTAGATCAAAAATTTGATTTATTAAAGGCGATAAAAAAATAAAAGAAAGGAAAATCTACTTTCTTTTCCACTTTTGCGTCCTGTTCGTGTTACAGTGTAGTATTATATAATATTCTTTGATAAAAAAATATTATTTATATAACATTTAGTTTTACCACTGTTGAAAATGTTTATTGTAATAATGAATTAACTAATTCTGAATTAGGAAATCTATGGATTAATTGCTGAAAAAGCAAACAGAAATAAATACACATTATACGGTAGTTAAATTGTTAAAATACGTACACATTAACTAATAAACAATGTCACATAAGTTATCTAAGTACACTCGTAAATTTTTCGTCTAATTTAACGACTTACACCCATTTTATTTATTTCTGTTATACGCTCGTAAACGGTTTAAACAACATTTTTATAGTATATTCGAAAAATCTGTGTCAGTTAATTTTGATCACAAATGCTTTAATACGAAATATTTAAAGAGCTAATTTTAAAATAAAAGTTATCCCATCTGTCTGGTATATAAATTTATCGTTACGCTTTTGCTTTTGTTGTCTCATTCAATCAACACAATCGTTGATAAATCACACAAAGCTTTGTTGTATCGAACATATAATACTTAACAAAAATACGCTTACATCAATGAATGAACAGAATATAGTATGCATATAAAATCCGTTAATAATTAATTGTGTTTCGTATATTGAGTTATATGGCATTGAATCAAAAGGCTACTTTATACTACACTGAATGAGAAAATTCCATTTATTATAAACAAAAATATTTTTTTAATGAAAACAGTGTGATGTATATTGTGTATCTATAATAGTAAATAAATTTAAATGACAATGAGGTGACTATGTAGCAAATAGAATGATAAATCACTAGAATGATATTCAGAATATTACAAAAGAAAATATGAAAGATGGAATAGGTATAATGAAAAGGTAAAATTGAAAAAATCGTTTACAATGAACGACACTTGTTCAAAATCAACAGGTATTAAAGATAATTGGAAAGGTCTTCGTTCAACAACAACAACTGCAAATTTGTATAAAGCTTCGACTTTTTATAAACCATAAAAAGACCGCTATTTTGATCTAAGGAATTTACTTTGCAATGAAATTTTTCATGAGTGACGATATTACATTATACCTTCATCGTCTTAGTATATCAAAATATTATAGCAAACTATTTAATCAATTTTTAAAATAAATAATTCAAGTTTCGGATAAGTAAACATATCTATCTATATATACAAAAATGGATGTTTGTATATTTGTTAGACGTCGTTTCACTCCAACACCGTTCGACCGATCACTATGAAAATTGGCATGTTTATGTATTTTTTTGTCGAGAAAGGTTTTGTATCATTAAAACCGAAAAAAATTCAGTTTGATCTGTCGTTTGTTGAATTTAGTTACGCGATTCATAGATTCATATAAAGCTGCTATAATACAGTCTGGCAGAAAAACGTCTACCGGGTTCAGCTAGCATTCTCTAACTCTGGCAGCCAGTCAAACGACTGAAACTGACACAAAACATCAATAACAACACAAATTCCAAAACTTCATCAACGACAATCGCCACAAAAAAACCCAAAGAACTCACTCAACCTTTCACAAAAACACAATCCAATTAAACGACCAATAGTTTGAGATTCGAAAGCACCCATTCGGGCCGCAGACCGAAACGCGCCAACGAAACTAGGCCCGGCCAGAGGAACAGGGGTCATATTGTGCCATGTACAAATTGGTCGGTCAGGTGGTAGGTACACGGTAAGCGTAAGGCATAAGTGCCTCGAGACCATTATGCGGTGATCAACATCTTCGGTTAACACGACAACAATTACAACAACCCGAGACGTCTCGCTTTACAAATTGGCCTCGGCGAAATTCGATTCGGCTGCCTTTGGAGCTTCGGGGTTCGATTGTGTGGAGTAAAAATTGGATAGGATGATTTTTTGTGAATACAATAAACCGCCCCTGTAACGTCAAGATAGATTCCACGTTATGTTTTTAAATTTTGAATTTTTTTTTTGACATTTTTACGTGTTAACTGCTTGTTTCAGATGCATTTTAAAAAAAATTTGAACGATATAAGGCGGGGGGACGTTATATGGGGTTTCCTGTATTGTGTTACGATTAATTTGAGTATGATATATTTTTTTGTAATACTATTATTGTATAACACGGTTTTAGAAAAAAAAAAATAGGTAATTCTTCAATTGCGTGAAATGTAAAGAAAAATGAATGTATGTGTGTGTTTTTGTTAGTTGTGCATGACTTTATTATTTACCCAATCACAATGAAATTTTGTAAATATATTAGTTGCGCATTCAAAAACGTTCCTATATCATTAAAACCATTTTACAACTCGATCTGACGCTATTTTAAGATGAAAATAAAATTTCAGTACAAGCGCGACGCTATCGCCGCGTATTGATTGTAACAATAATTACAATCAAGATATTAACAAACTTCGATTTTTTTGGAACGAAAACCATAATTTTGTACAACTTCAAACCTCGTATAATACTTATTTGTATTACACGACATTTTTGTGGAACCATATAACCTTGTTATATGAGACCCAAGTGTTTTCTGAAATCTTGTGATTTTACGTAAACACCGAAATGCACAAATAATAGTTTAATTGAAGGTCGCTAAACCTACAAAAAAATTATTATCATCGAAACGATCGTTTCAATGACGCAAATTGAAATCTTCAAAAAAAAAAAATGCAATTTTATACGCTCTCAACGGCCAATTTACCAAAAACAATGTCGACAATTCACACACACACACATCACGAACGAGAGCGTTGACGAAATGGAAGTAAACAAAAATAAAAGTCCAACGTCTATTTTCAGGTCCAAACAACTAAACATCTGAAAGTATGCCAAGACGTGTCAGAACAGCGCCGACTTTGAAGTCCAGAACGCTTCGAAGTCTTTCGAACTGTTTCATTATTGTGCGATAGCATCGGACATGTCGGAAAAAACACATGTCCATACGGTCAGTCAACTAAATTGGCCGGTGTTTAGTGTCGTGTGGGGAAAGGGGACACGATATGGGAGACGTGATGGGAATGCTCTTGCACTTATTGCTATAATAAAAGCGGATCGTGGTCGAGTTACACGCGAAGAAGATTGCCTTAATAAGAGAGGTATGCAAACGTCGGTCGACTCGAAAGCCGTGGTAAATTGATTGGGAATAAAGAACGAGGTGGGTAAACTCGATTTATTTTCGTATGATTCGGCTCGGTGATGATCGCTGTTGATGAGTTATGACGTGTCAAATGTTGAATAGGTCCGTTATACGTTTTGTTGTATGAAAAGATTGTTATTCTTTTGAGTACAGGTTGCTCTCGACTTATGGAAGGGGTTCGTCCCTGAATTTTGGGTAAAGTTATTTATACCAAAATTTTCATTTTTAACCCATGGTAAAAAATGAAAATCTTTTGGTATCCTGACACGGTTAATATAATAATAATTAAAAAAATTTAACAGATTTATTTTTCATAAGTAAGAATACGTATGATGAACAACTAAAAATAATCTGGCAGATAGTAAATTAATACAATAATTCGAATGAGTCCATGATTTTTTTCCGAAATGTATTGACGTCAGCTGGGAATTTAATAAGTAATTTTCGACAAATAATTAATTAAAAAAAATAAAATATATATTACTAATATTTATTACTCTTTTGCAGTCAGTCGCAAGTTCAGAACTACCTGTATTATAAAAAAGGTGACGAAAGAGTCCCGAATTAAGGTCATAATTCATGATTTCTGATCGTTATATTCAAAGTAATGATATAAAAAATCTTGAGATATAAAAATATTGCGTATAATATTCATTCAAATTTAGATTATTGAAAATATATTTATTTAATCTTATATTTAAATAATAATAAATAATTCATGATAAATAATACGTGATCAAATTAATCTCGAAAAAAAAAATAATACAAAAATCATTTGTGCAACATCGCACGAAAATAAAACGAATTACGCACGAAATTTCAACAAAAAACAAATAAAAAAATCTGAAATCGAACGTTTTTCGTCACAAGAAATAAAATATTAATACGTAATCTAACGTAATCCGACTTTTACGTGCATCGCGTGAACGTACATTAACGTTATATCAAATATAAAATAAACGGTGGTTATTTCCGCGTTTTATTTATAATTTTATACATTTATATATATATATATATCGGCGGCGGTTATGGCCGAAATCGACATAAACATAATACAATTTTTATAATCGTAAAAGATCGGTCATTGACAAGTTTTACGGTGTACGTAATACGTACGGGGGAACGTGACGCGTACGACAAATCGTTCTAAAACGTCGATTTCAACAGCGATAAAATTTAATTTGATGAGAACCGATAATATTAAATAAATATTTATAATAATTCCCGACGAAAAATTGCATTATGTGCCGGAATAAATTGAAAGACACCCTGCGAACATTCCGATCCAAATTTTACGTTTTGATAACATCGCATTCAAATAATCAATTCGTTAACTACAGTAAACCCCCCTATAACGTCTCCCCCCCCCTAATTTGGTTCAAATGCATTCAAATTCAAATTTTTCAAATTTTGTTCAAATGCATTCAAATTTAAATTTTTTATTAAATGCATTTGAAACAAGCAGTTTACACGTAAAAATGTCAAAAAAAAAGTAATCAAAATTGAAAAACCTTAACCCGCTATAACATGGTATCTATATTGACGTTATGGGGTTGTATATTATCATTTGAAAAAAAATATTACTTTCTTTCAAAAAGCACATATGTATTTGTATGAATACTATACCGTTTCGAATTTGATAATCTTAAATTTCTTGCGTATGAGATTAGAACGGTACAAGTCCTCGATAATGATCACAATAACAATGACAATAATAATATAATAATAAGGACCTTATCTTAATCCGATTAAAATACAGGCGCCTCCCGATTTCGATAATGATACTTCGTTACGTAGAGAAAATGTCAATTTGAATTGTTCCAATGCTAGTTACTGTTCCGTTAAGCCCTCATTATCGTTTATTGTCTATATATAAATCGAAATAATATTTTTTGAATTATTACTATGCGGATTATTGTGTTCTTAGATTTATTTTCGGATGTTTGTCTGAAAAAATTGGCAAGTATACTGTTTATAAATAATATGTAAAAAAAGTTTTGAGCATACTTTGGAATGACATTCAGAATAATAATATAGTTTTTGAAATAAATTCATCTAGCGTAAAAAAAAATTGTTTTCATATTTAAATCGGATTTTTCAAATAGAAATTACCAAATTTGATAATTTTACAGTATTTTTTTAGTCCTGCGTATTAAAAAACGTGGTCTTTTTTTCCCGAAACTTTTCCGAGAAATTCGTCTCGTTTAATTCTAAAATTAATACAGTACCGAGCACGTCGACGGAAAGTTGCGAAATATGCGAGACATTCATGACGTTCTCGACGAAAATAGGTAAATGTCATGAACAAAATATTATACGTGTTTGCTTCTAATATGTAAACATTGAGCTATTTGTTTTTGGCGGGAAAAACCTGAAATTTTCCGAATGAACTTCAATACGTTCGGTTCAGATCAATCGCATTGTATTGGTATAATAAATATATTTTTTATAAGTTTCAATTAAACATTTTGTATGTATGATCTGCTTCGGCAAATAAATTACGTTTGGTCTTCTTTATTGGTGGTAATAAAATTAAACGGACGTAAAAATGGCACGTGTACAAATTAACAAAAAAAAAAGATTATTCTCAATGAAAATGTTGTGAATTTTAACAATTTATACTGAAACCTAATTAAAAAGTTATCTTTCGTATCTCATTATCGTTTACGTCATTACCAATTTGCACATATTACATAAAAAAAACGTCACAAAAAATATTTTCGTGGAACATTTTTCATTGATTGTTATTTATCAGATAAATTTTTGTCTCGATTCGGTAACCTTAAGATCATATCTACGTTTAATTTAGTCTAGACTATATTTAAATCTTGCACGAGTTGGATTATCTGCAGATCTACGTCACTGGATAAATTTTATACAAAACATTAGCGAAATTATCTACACGTGATGCTATAAATATTAGGTTATCGTTTATAGAATTTGCAAAATAAACGATATGAAATAAAACGATATAAATAAGTTATGGCGACGGAAAAACACGATGCGTATTCATTTGAATATCAAAGCGATTTTTCACAGAAGGGATGAATGAAATTTCAATACTAAAAATTGTCTTCTAAATACAACATAAGGCAATTTTTAAATTTATGTAAGTATAATTTTTTTATAAATAGTACGTATTTTTTGTAATATGTTATATTTGCAATATGAAATATGCATATAAATTATTTTTATTTTCTGTTGAAGATATTGAAAAGTATATGCGGCATTCACTGCATTTGACACAAATAATAATAAATTTTATTTTCATGAAAACTATTTTCCGTAAAATAGTTAAAATAATAATAATAGTCAATTTTTCAGGCGATTACTCGCAGCTCGAAGCATTTTGCTGTCACAAACTGTCGTATTCTTTTTGAAAAATCGTATTTTTATCAACTCTGCGAAAGTCATAAATTATCGTTTCATTTCGTATTATTTTATTTTTCGGACGTACGAAGATATAGTACAAAAACTTACACATCTCAAGTGTTTTACGTGCGAAAAAAAACAACCAAAATATGTTATATTTCGTTGATAACGGTTTAATTTGTCGTTACGAAATCCTAATCTATCATATATTTATGATCTATAGCATATAACATAACTATTTCATACAAAAATATATTTCAGCGCACGTTTTGTACGTAATGCGCTAATAAATATTTTATTACACCTCGAGGTATGTCATTAAAAATACTTGTTATATACACAATTGAGCAATAAGTTTTAAAATAAAAATATAACATTAAAATACGAAGTTATCTTAATGGCCTTTTGGTCTTTTGGTTAAATCATACGAAAGAAAGAAAAGTTTCTCGAAGTGAAATAAATCAAAAATTAAACAGATTCGAATCAAATGCTATCAAAAAAAACTTTCGGTGTTTCTTGTTCCATTTCGTATTATATTTATCTGTTTTTATAGCACAAAATGCTTTAATACTTGATCGAAACGAAAGGTCAATTTATTATAAAAGCGAACGACATTTGAATCGAACCTTTTATTGTCTCATAAAATTATTTCGATTGCGGCTTGTAGTATTAGGACATATTTTTTATGCGACATTCAGTTTTTTTATACGAGCGTACTTGGATTCCATCATAAAGTTGATGACTGTGAAATACATTAATAATTATTACTACTGAAACTATGAAAAATTTAAAATATGAAAAAAATACTGGAATACGTAGATAGAGATCGCTTAGTATGAAATGGATTGAACCAAAATTTATTTTCACGTTAAAAGAATTTCATATGAAAATTCACGAGCAAAAAAAACTCGGGAATGTTTTCTATGTCGTAAAATTTAATTAACTTGATTTCTTGTTATGTAATTTTGCATTTAATTTGATTAAATCTCTTTTCGAAATACGCGTCATCGAATTCTAAGATAGACTATCCATAGATTAAAATGTTTTAATAATTGGCATCGTCATTACTTAATTATTATTTAAAAATTGTAAATCTAGAGACAAAAGGGTAAAAAGATTGAGCTGTCGATAGTAAATATTATAGATTTTTATTCGTTTGAAAAGTTAAATCTTTTCAAGTGAGTTTTTTTTATATTTAAAGAAAAAATGTACGAAATTGCATAGATTTTGACGAGACCACAGTTAATAATATTATGTGTTATTTACGCTAAGTGATTTCATGTTAAACAATTTCCACTAGACAGATTTTTCATTTCAAATTGACTCTTTTGTTCGAAACGAGTCAATTCGAAACGAAAAAGTGTCAATTTGACATGAAAAACCCGTACAATACGAAATTTAAAAAAGTTTCCGCGATTTAAACGAATTCAAATATAAAATTTAAACAATCAACAACAAAAAAAAACGAATCAACAAACATCACACAGAATCAAAATCTCGTTTTTTACATAACGACCGAAAATTACATAAACGAAACATCTCCGCACAAAAAAATTTCCCTTTTACACGCCGACCCATTAAACTACATCCGAATCGAACCACCGTAAAATAAAAATAAAAAAACGGCGAACTCACCTGCGAAAGCGAGCGTGATCAAAACGGACAGCGTCCTCCTCGTACCGGCGAACATGATCGACGACCTCCGACGCACACACACCGCGAGATCCACGAGCGGACGGGCCACCAGACGGACGGGTCAAACGGCTCGCGCGTAAAAAGTTGAAAAGTTTCCGGCGAGAGCTGCCACAGCGGTGCGAACGTGTTTTAACGAACGCGTTTCGCGTTCGAATGGCACATGTTTGCCGCTCAGCTGACGTTTCCCCCTCTTTCCCCCCACCTCCGCGTTTTGTCCCCCCTCCCGCTTGTTTACGCGGCCACGTGCTTTCTCTGGCTTCGTTGCCGTTCGTGTGCTGAATTTTTATAATATGTATACGATTTTGGTTCTTATTTATATATGAGTTTTTGTTTAGTTTTGTTTACAAAATATTTTTTATTATTTTTTACTATTATGAACTTTATAGATATTTGAGTTAAGGTTGGTTTTGTTTTGTGACTGTTGGTATTATGGCGTTGGAATGGTTGTGTGATGTATAGTGCGTTTTTGCATTTGATTGATAAAGTGTTATATAATGATTTTGTGTGTTTGTGAATATCGAAGTGTGCAGATTTAATTTTGTCGTATTTTGTGTATGCGAGGTAGTATATTAATTTAGTAAATTTATTGAAAAATAGTTAACGTTCCTGTCAAATATATTAATTTTGTAAAATTTAATAAAATCGTGCAAGGTTTGAATATAATATGTTCGTAGCGAAATTAAATTTTTTGTTGTGGAAATTTAATAATGAAAACTTGTTTTGTATGGAAAAATTAATTTTTCGATTTTGTCCGATGGTAAGTATTCCTATTTAGGAACACATTTACATTTATATAATAGAAGACTCGACGAAAATCCTATAATGTAACATCCCCTGTTTTTGACAATGCTTTTCAACCCCTGTCGCTGTACAATTGAAACATCTATTACATAACAATATATTTTCAATTCCAGTAACTTAATAGCTCTATATAAAGTTTATCTATCTGCAATTAAAACTAATTATCCAATTTTTCCAGCGATTGAAACTCAACATCCTTCTAATAGATTTACCTCACATAAAACTACTACAAAAAAAAAAACAGCACGGGCAGCATTTAATTATTCAATTAACCCGCAAAAAATTTACTTTTCCCCAATTTTAACATTATATAATATTTATTAAATACGGCAATTTTTCCCCTTTCACCCGTTTGCGAACTTTCTTTTTGAACTCGTTAAAGGTCGCGAAAAACGTCCGACTTGATAATATACGCGAAGGTTCGAAATATCGGAAAATTATTTTACCAAGTTATTTCGATACGCCGCCGCCAATTAGCCACGAATAAATTATACCTAAGCGGGGGTCAACTTTTATCCCTTTGCTGCGAATTTAAATGGCGACCGAAATTATTCCATACTTATACTGCGATGATTTTAATTTTTTAATTATTTGAATAAGTGATTGTATTCGTATGATTTAAATATAAGGCTGTATTGATTCGATGACAATTCGAATTGAAGCAAATATTCGTTTGATTATAATTGTTCTAGAAAAATATGATCAAATGATTCTATATGTTTGTATTAGTCGAAAAGTATATTTTTTGAAAAAAGTTCAAGAATCAAAAAGTCAAAAAAATGTGGAACGCTTCACGATTTTGCGTGTCATCCTTGCGCAGGGGCCATGCTAATCTTCTCTGTATCGTTCCAATTTTAGTATATGTCCTGCCGAAGCAGGACGTTTGTGCTACTTTTTTATTGTATATATACTGTTGGATGTGAATTCTTTCGGTAGAGTGTTTTGTTTGGTACAATTTTTCAATTGACTATAGACATCTACTGAAATTTTTAAAAACTTTAATAAAATATTTATAATTGTAGTGCCATCTATCGCTTTTATGTGACTTATAAATATCCAAAATAGTTTTATTAATTAAATTAAATTTCGTTGTGTCTATTCTTGTTAAAAAACTTAAATTTTAGTAATTTAATTAAAACACAATACTAAATAGTGTGTTTTAATTCGGGATGAATTGACTTTTTAACCGATGTTTTGATTGGTTATTTTAATTTTCTGTAGATGTCTACGTAATTATTTTCCGAAAATTAAAAGAAAAATATTTTTATAAATACGTTTCTACGTGAAAATTTTATTTTTATTAATTTAATTTATCAAAAATAAATTACATATTAATTTCAATCCGAAAAAAAAATAAAAATGAGTTTATCGTAAAAAAAATAATACATATTTTTATAACTCTAAATTATATTTTTGATTCTTTAATTACGAAAAATTGATCAAAATAATTTTCACATTTGATTTGACTGACTGATATATTTTTTCAAGTTATTTTATGAGTTGAAAAATTTTATCAACAGATGTCACTAATAAAATCTCGCATTTTACTTTTTATAAAGTTGGACATCTATTTCTTTCGATTCTATTATTCAAATGGAAATAACCGAACATTCGCACATCACACACAACTTTCAAAACAGAATCGAACAATATACCTGCGAACTAACCTTACAAAAACTTTCATTCCCTTCAAGATTTCAACCGTCCGATATAAAACACATTTCAATCAACTAAAAAAAAACCAAAGCTTACCTACATACAACAAAACACAAGGGAGTCACATAAAACTACATTGCCAATGCAACATTGGGGAGGGTGAATCACAAGATCAATAGAGTACAACTTCCCCTATATAATAACAACCCATATGGTCATACAACTTTGGCGCACGTGTAAACAGACCACGTGCTTTTTAACCGAAATTATTTTTCGGTCATATTATTATTTTTCACGTATACAAAACGATATCATGGCTGTTGTGCGTATAATTAACGGTAGAGTCGACTTTCACAATTAAACGAATGAAACTGAAACAATCCATTTGATAGAATTTCTCTGAAATTTTAATTTAGCAACTAATTGTTGGACTTTCACGAGAAATACCAATTTGAAAATGCGACACAGAGTGATGTAATGGTGAGGAGCAATATGTGATTAAAATGATAGACGTAGAGGTAATAAAGAAGAATTATGGGTGACGTGTGCGAATTTCATATTGAGGATTATTTTTATTGAAAAATAAAATGTGAAGACTTAATATTTTTTTATATAATATTTTTTGAGTAAACAAATAATAATTTAATAATGAATAGTTTTTTTTTATAATTTCGTTTAAAAAAATATTTTTTGTTTTAGGCGCGTAAATTACCTATTGGTAAATTTGCATTTTAACATGAATAAAAAAGAATCTTAAATATTTAGATTGAAATTTACGGATATTTTGCGCATTATATGTTAGTAAATTTACTATTTTTTAACGAATACGCGTGTTATTTGGAGGTTATGTTTATTAATTTTTAACCATATCTTGTATCTACATGCTGTATTCTGTATAGTAGTACTTTTTGGCATCTGAACTGTTAAGATTTGCAGGTTTAGACGATTTAACAATAAGATAAAATAATTTACAAAAACTGTTAAACATAACCTATAATGCATTTTTATCCGTTAAAATTATTTACCACTAAATAATCCACGAACCAAATAAAAAAAAAAACAAATTACTACTACTGCTAATACAAAAATAGAATGGATATAAAATTTGTATTACAATTTCAAATGTAACAAATGTTTACCACATCTGGCGGGTAAGATGCAATTACGTCCTCCATCACACAGCTAGATACCAATACAATATTCACATAATTATCGCTACAACAACAAAGGATATAAAAGGCAAATTTGCGTGACGATAACATACAACATACATAAAAAAACATCATCGAAACGACTAAAGCGTCTAGTTACCCCCGACAGAACGCCCTAACCACTTCGCAGCTGAATTCTATAGAAAAAGTAAACTATAATAATCTTTATGCTTATATGTATTAAGGCATATTTTTTAAAATTCAATAAAAATCGGATCATTATGCAAACGGCGCTCGAACGGCCAAGCATCCATTCGCTCAGTCTGAAACGGTCTTTCGCGCGGTAAAGACGTGTCGTGTTCAAACGTGAATCGGTCACACGTGCGTTGACTAAAAGGCACACTACATAAACACGGCGGACATAACCTGCAATCCGGCAGCAGTCGGGACGTAGTCGAGACTCGTTCGAAAGTTCGAAATGTTCTCCAAAGAGCGGAACGGCGTCGAGCACAAAAAGCCGATAGAGATGGAGCCTCTGAAGCAGCAGCAGCAGCAGGGAAACCAGCCGGAGCCGAAGAGCGACGTGGTCATCGGCCGCTTCAGGAAGATCAGCTCGGCCAAGTCGATGGCCAACACCAACGGTAGTCTGAGGCTTACGGAGTTTCCCGCCGCCGAGGGCGAAGATCCAGAGGCGGGGTTGGTTTTCGGGGTCAACGATACCGACGGGGTGCAGGCCGATGGGGATAAGTTTGTGGATTTGGTCGACGAGAAGCCGAAGCCCAAAATAACGCCGGCTTCGGGTCGGGGCGTTATAACGAAGAGCAGTTTCAGGAACACTGATAAGCCGTCTCGGTTCAAAAACAACCCTTCGACCAGGTTTCAGGTATTGTTTGAATTTTGTCGAATTTTAATTTGTTGAGATTTTTTTTACGGAAAGCGGTATTTATTATGGTAATTTATTCTGTGTATGAAAATGTTAATGTTGTAAACTTTTTTTATTTTTTGTTCGTTCTGGATATGATATAAATATTTAGTTTTTCGTGTTATTGTTTGGAATTTTATTTGATTAATTTTCATAATATCTTCCGATAAATGGGTGTAAATTGTTTTATTTTAACTTGCGTTTTGTTTTATATTGACATTTTTTGATTCACGTGTTGCGTTTGACGTTTGAAATGGGTTTCCTGCGCGTCTTTACAGGGCTGCCATACGTTCACGGCATACATAATTAGCCAGATTTTTATAACATTCATTATTTTCGATTCGATCTGATTCTCAGAACATAACGAAAATTATACATTTAAATAATTGTATACGTCGAATACAATCGATTTAAAAAAATATAAGGTTCCAACTAAACAATTTTTTTTATTACACGTATTACCAACATGATTTCATGCATTTCAATTGAATTTAAAATTAGATTTCATTTACGCGATGTCGCAATGTAATCAAACCAATTATATGAATCATTTATAAAACTGCATTTTTAAACAACCATATATACACGGAAATTACAACGTTTCAGTACAACGGAAACGCCATTTTACTGCACTTTTTTTTCACTTCCGAAAGTAATTGTTCTCATTTACCGCGAAATGACGAATTTCAAAATATTTAACTTTGATATTGTTCAAAAAATATAACATCGCGATTAATTCCGTTACACAACCGTTCCGTTGCGAATCTTTTAATTTTCGCGAACAAAACGACAAAATAATTGGTCACATATCAACTTCATTCCAAATTAGTCACGTTAAAAACCTAACTCCGTAATTACCTGTAATCCACATTCGTACTGTAAATAATCAACAGGTAGTACAAAAGTGGGATTCGCATAGTAAACGTTCGATGACACTTCGTTGATTATTTCTGTTTGTATTATTCTGATATTCATATTTTATGATAATCTATAACTTTACTATATCATGCGGTTTGTAACTGCGTTATATCACCACACAAGGTTATGGTCGGGATTTTATTTAATTATTCCGATATCAACATAGGAAGTGAATATCGTTTGAATTCCTCGAGGCGGAAAAATCAAAAGATAATTTTCGATCCGAGTTCAGTGAACTGTATTACAAATTTGGACGCTTTCTGTGTCGTCGCTTTTTGAAAATTCAATAGATTTTTGTATTCGAATTTTTTTTTAACTAAATATGGACAAGAATGAAAACGTGATATACTATTCAAAAAAAAATCTATTCATCATTTATATTTATAATTTATAATCACTTAAACCATATGAATAATTGAAATCATGTACTATATAACCCTTTAGGACCCGCGCTTAACCCGTTAACCGCAATTAGTAATTTCGCATTAAAAAAAAACAGCAGATCGTTAACCTTAATTGGCATTGAATTTCCGTCACTGTTCCATAATTTACCTGACTTTTTTTATACACACGTATAAAATTTCGGTATTTCCTTTATTTGACACATCTGCATTCGTCGTACGGACATGTCAGAAATATTCATTGAAAAAATCGTGACATTTGTACTTTTTATGTTTTGTAACACGTCCCGTTTCAGCATTGTTCGCAATGCATAAAAAAAAACGATTATGTCGGTACAATGTGCATCGATGAGGTCTTTAACCCTTCGATGCGGGGTTTCCTTTTAATGATGGTTTTATTCATCGATTTTAAAATAAAAATTTTATGATTCGATTTTAAAAATTTAAGTCACGTTCTCGTGATATGTCATGTAAATTTATTGCATTTTTGATTAAAGTGACTATCGTGCGATTTTAATAATTGACTTCAATTCAAAGAAGTCGTAATGCACAACAAAAAAAAATTTTTGCTTGAATTTCGAATAACATACACACGCGTCATTCGCCATGTGTAAAACAAATGATCGTAAACTGTTAAGATGTTATAATAGAATCGCGTTTACGATTATACTAAAATCCTAATGTGCCGGAAAATTTATAGTAATTTGACGATTTTCCTGCATAATAAAACTACTGTTTGATCTCGAATTGTCGATACTAGGAAAAGATTTTTGGCATGTGTCATTTTCGCGTAAAAGAAATTCAGATGAAATGAGATCATTCTAAAAATTTCTGAATGGAATTTGTCACATGATGATTTTTATTAAACTTGATTTTAATTTTTTTTCGAATCCAGATGGCTGCTGCTGAAGGACACACAAGTGATGAACAGTCTGGAGACGACAGTGACGACCCTTTGACTTCGCACAACGATCATTACAACGTCCAAGACACAAAATATGGAAAAAGTTTCAGGTAAAAGTTTATCGATAGTAAAAAAATACCGTTGCCGATTTCCTGTTTCCAAAATTAAACAGCGACAATGAAGTCGAACAATTTCGGTAAATTTTATTCAGCGAATTATTAGAATTGCAAAGCCGATTTTCTTCAGTAGCTTCGTATAAATAATTCATTGATTTTTCCTTTCTACTATAATTCGCAAAGTATCGATCTATTATACTAAAACGATTATTATTGTTGTCACGATTTGACAATGCTCTATCCGGGATGTAATATAAAATGCACATCCTCTAATTAAAATTCGCTGATCACCAATAAGAAATTCATCGTTTGCATTCTGAAATTTATTCCATTGACCAATATATCACGTTTATTTTCGGATAGTATTACAATTAGCTTTTTTCGAATATGTACAAATTTACGTAATAAGTCCAGAGTGGATGTGTCATCGATAAAAGCGTTTTATCTGTCCTCAAAGTCTATTAACTTGTTCAGTAATTACTATGGTAAAAAAACGCGATACTCGGTTAAAGCTTTTGTTAATTACTGGGACGTTTTTTTATAGAATTTCCTGAACTTTTCAGATGCAAATCCGCTTCGTTCTAAACACATTTTTTATTTGGTAATTATAATTTGACATATAAACGTAAGGTCATCAAAACGATAAAGTGCTACTTATAACATCCGAACCGATTGGGCAAACATCAGAATCGAACCCGTTTCGAAATTTGAATAACGAAACGGACGTTTCATAAAGAAAAAAATAAATAATTTATAATTACATCGAACTCGGAGACCTCGCGGGTCAAAATATCGAGTTTATCAATAATTATTATTCATGGTGTGAAACAAATTTTTTTTCATTACGCCTCGTGTGTGCATATTGTAATGTACGATATTGTCATTGAAATTATGCAAAAAAAAATGAGACTCATCTGCTGAATTAAATTGTTTCAAAATGCGGTGTTTGAATATTTGAACATTTTCATTAGGTGAGTCAGAGGAAAATAAAAATCTGCCGCTTTTCATTTGTGTGTCATCGTTCTATAATACTAAAATCTATGATGTATCGTTTGGATGTTTCCTGTATTTTATTGAAAAATTTGGCTGGTTATATATATTGAATATTGTTCTAATGATTCGTTGGTTAAATGCCACTGTGAAACTTGAATCAATATGTTTCAAAATTTGATACTATTTTATGGTTTCTCTTAATTCACTTTAATAAAGTAATGCTTCAACTTTCATTCGATAGAATCCATTTTAAAATTTTTAATGTACTATTTTTGTCAATGAAATATTCAAAAATAATCATATCGAAAAATTGCAAAACAAATGCTAATTTATTTCTGTATTTTTGTCACAGACACTTCACCAGAGAAGCCTTACCAAGACTGGACAATTACAGGAATATCATGTCTATACATGCAGCTTACAGACCCACCTTGGACGAGCTACACAATGCCACCCTTTCTTCCAAGGTATGTAAATAATATATATTTTACTATCATTAGTCCATATTTATTTTTAGACCCATATAATCAAATTATTTTGTCATCAAGAAAAAACGAAGTTATTTCAGTAAAATTTCTTCCTCCGTCCATTTTTTTAATGATTAATTTACATCGAAATTATCCTCACATTCCTATTAGAGGTACTTCTTATTTCATATGAATAATGTTATATGATGATTAACTAATTGAGTCAAAAAATCGGAATTGAAGGGACTTTAAAGACACATTCGACATGGAATTATATCAAAGCGACCCTTTGTCCAGTTCTAGTTTTCGCAAACTCGTTTAACTGGAAACTGGCCTGGACTTGGAAGTTGGTTACGAGATGATGACTATGACGACGGCCTTGCTTCATCTACAAACTGATTTTCTCATGCTAAATTAATCGTAAAAAATCGCGAGCTGATACCATTCGATTAATCGATACGATCTCCACGTTATTTATTTTTTTCAGATTTTTTCTCGAAACGTATTTGCATATAAATCTCGTTCGCGATGTTGTATGTGCATCTGACATTAGAGTCGTGAATGCATACCTTTGTTCGTGCAGCCAGATGTTGCGAATCTTTTGTGACTTCTCGAACGGATTAGTTTCGGTTCTTGTTTTATATTTAATTGGCGTGAAGTTTACGGTTCTTTTCATGTGTTTATTACTGTTTATCGTTCTAGTGCTCTCTATTTGATCGCCGATTTTATCTGACTTCGTCGAATATCTGGCGATGATCGGTAATAGATATTTGTCATGATTCTTCAAAATCATAACGATTTCCCTATTTTATCGATTTGTAAAAAAATATTGAAAATAATTATTATAATCCACTCATTTCTGTTGATAATCAACACAGTTATCTGAAATCTATCGTTTCTAATTAATTAAAGTTTATCAGATATTATTTCAGAAGAATATAGACTATCCCTTATATATAATAGCGGATTTCTGTGTATGTGTGTTCGTCTGTTCGATGATGCTCGCGAATTTTTTGCGAATATGGTCTATATCCGTATACAGTTAACGTCTATAATATGATGCTTATTACCTACTACCTCTGGCTTTGCCTATATTTCGTAATTGTGACAATAATAAGTTAACTGGTTTTATTAATTAAATATTAAATATATTCAAATCAAGTACGGGCATCGGGTAGCAGATGTTACTACTGGCTATGCCTTTCCAATTTAGCCTATATGCCCATTAAAATAACGACTATAATCTCTATTTACACTATTCTCGAGCTCGAAAATCGCGACCTCCGAATTTAGTCTTTATGGTCATTATAAAAACGGCTATAATCTTTGTAATTTTTATTTTATTACGTAATAGTATGGATATAAATTCACAGCCGATGTTATCAGCATCGGGTCTATACATTATCCTCTATATATAACAAACGGACATCGACTTTTCGCAACGGAACGGTTATAAAATACTTTTGCATAGATTTATTTTTTTTATATATAATTACGTAGTTCACAGCCGATTCTATTAACATCGGGCCTATATACTATTGATCAATAAACTTGAAACTTAACTCTATAAAGATAAAGAAATTGTTAGAAATATTTTCGAATTCGAAGATACGTCAATGTTAGCAAATAATCGAACTTTTCCTTGTCGATAACAGGTACGTTACGAAATCTCGACTTCATGAATCATCGAATCATTTTTCATTCAAACGAATTTTCCTACAAAAGGTTGTTGATTTCTGCTCTCGTGCACCTCGCATAGTAGTCGCACCTTCTTTTTCGACTTGTTTCGATTTGCCGTTTCTGCCGGAGCAGCAGCAGGAGGAGCCAGATGCCCGGGCACTGGTCGCTGCCCTGGGCATATAAATTCTTCGACGACAACGAGCCGGTGGTTGGTAAAAACCTGTTGTCGATGGATCATTCTGCTCGTCGACATTCTGGAGCCATCCCACAAAAACCACGATGAAGAACAAGATGGGAACTGGAATCTCTCTGACTCGAAATAGCCCTGGCGACGCTAAAACCGTTCTATGGCAAACACTGCGACCTAAGAGTACATACTGAGCTAAAAATCTTCACGAGTTTATTTTCACTCTTGTGATGTTGTCTTTGTTGACTCTACAGGTCTCCAGTGGGTTTCGAAAGATGATCGGCTCACTAGTCAACCGTTTTTAGGCTCGTATCGCAGATTTCTATTGTATTGTTTCGCTTTTGTGTCATCGTGTCACACTCGTGGCAAATTCTTCTAGTGACTAACGGATCTTTCTGTTTAATAGATCTTCACTCGAAAGGGGTGATTAATCTTTCGATGTCTCGTTAAATTGTGATACAAGTCATCGGCGATCCTCGTGATACATACAAATGATCCACATTCATAGCATAATGTAGGTATTTCCTTACAATTCGTTGCTCTGTCTCTGAATATTTGAACTTTACTGGCTACAACTGTATTTGAACAGATGTCAACCGATGCTCGATAGTAACTAATGCCGAGATAAGGCCATCATCATTGGTATCATCATCATTTTTCAATGCGCTATTTGATTTTTATGCATATGTCAATTGCATTTTTTCAACAATAAATTAAACGATTTTTTTTTCAATATATCTGCAGATACTAGATATAGATATTATTTTGATTCTCTACAGTATTATAATAATTCTTCAACACTTATAAATGCAAAAACCACAATGCAAAAAAAAGACGTTCACGAGGCTGCATTGCCTTTTTTGAAACATTATACATGTCTGAACACGAAGTCACGTGCTCCGACCGGATACCACCTGTTGATCATCACTGGAAGGATCCAATGGCGCCAGACGACCTGTTGATCCTCATCCCGATACCAGTCACGCTGAACCTTTAGATGCCTTCAGACCTTTCGTTCTTCGCATTATTATGAATCTTGATAAGAGTCAGATAAGCGAATTTCGCAGTTGAATCAACCGCTCGAGTCCTGAACCGACTCGCCAGGACTCTTTCGAATCTTTCTCAATGGTCAATTAGGAAATCGAATCGTCCATTGAGCGGATTTTTTTCGCAGATCCTCCATGCCATAGTCGTCGTCTTCGCCTTTCGCCTGCTCAATTGGAACGGCGTCCCAGCTAAGCGTTTATCCAATTCCACGTTTTATTTTTAGCCCATACTACAGGTTACGAGTCGGCAATTATAAATCGCGAATGGACAGATTTGCATGCAAATTTCGGCGGGCAAAATTTTTCCGTCGGCCATTCCGAACATGCCCACATTATAAATGATTGCATCGTATAGACTTTCTACCGTTTACGAAAGGCAATTGGTAATAATATTCTAGGCGATATTCCCGATCGTGTTCGGCATTAATTTATTATCTGTACTATCTGTGTTTGCGTTATGTTTTCAAATATTGAATTACCGTTGTGCTAATTGAAAACGCATGTTAAAATGATGTTTCTTTTATGAATGGTTGTATGGAATCTTCAATGAAAAGATTGTTTGATTTTACGTATTATGACATGAATCTTCTGAAAAGGTTAAATTATTGATTTTACATGTGTTAATTAGAATTTGCAATAAAAGTTTTATATTTATGAATTTTTTCAAAAATTTTAATCTTGATCAAAATCTAACATTCTAAAGCATTCAACAGTACAATATCACTCAAGGATCCCGATTAGGGCTCCGAAATATTCATCCAATTCAATTATTCAAATAATGAATATCAAATTAGGACTTATTCGTATGTATTTATCAATTTTTATTTTATTAAATCTTAATAATAAAAATATTTTTAATAATAGTAAATATTTATAATAATGTAACGCACATAAATTTATTTATTTTTATTTTTTTTTTAAATAAATTGAAATTTTGATTAAAGCAAAAAAACAGTTAATGAACTTAACCGTTTATCATACTGAGAATGAAATTACTATAAATTGGCTACAATATTTCAAAATAAAATCAGGTCCTTTGAAAAAAAAAATTGCTTTTCTTAAATAATATTTGAATACTTAACCGATAACTTGAATTATGAAAAGTTATGAAATTAACGAATAATTCGAATATTCGACTGAGAGCCCCAATCCCGATCAAAAGCGGCAACAATTCCCCGAATCACTGATCCAATCTCAGCCGGCAGGATCCTTGATTTTACGCAGTCGCACATCAGGAATGTCGCAAATGGACATATGAAAAGGACCACAACACACACAAACACAAATCACGTTCATAAATAGCTCATGGCTCCATTCAAAAGTTGATCTGAACAAATTGGCGCGATCTGAACGCGAAGCGGTCATCATTGATCCAGCTTTTATGCACTGATCGCCCAGCGGAAGCTGTTCGTTCCGCCGGTTTTTGTTTGAATGTTGTCACCATTTTTTTGTGGCAAAATCGCGCGAAACACAGCTCTGCTTGCGTGTGTTCAAATTCGTGAGTGTGCGTGTCGCTGATGACTGGTTTTTCTCATTTTTTTCGGGCGCAGAACTCGCTTTTGGCTTCCCCTGGTCCCAATCTCGGTTGCTATACGTAATAACTGTCAATTTATTGTATAATATAATGCCGTGTTCGAATTATACCGTTTTTTAGCCCCGGGGGTATGTCGATTTGTTTTGTTTCGATACCGTTTCTGCGAATTGGAAGTTGTTCGTATTCGCCGTTTATCTTGTGCTTGGAGGGATCTTTTTTGGTTTGGTTTGTTTCTTTTGGTGTTGATGAGCTTTGTTCTCACTTGCATGATCTGTTTATGAAAAAAAAATGAAAGTCTGATTTAACTTTTATATATTTATAGGTTTTTATCAGATTTTTTCTAAAGATGAAAACTTTCCGTGCTCTACTTGGCGCACACGTCTCTACAACAAAGTTCAAAGCTTTATTTTTATTTTTTGCCTCATGTTCCAGTGCACGTTCTTCTATGTGACTAGTTTTTTATTTGTTTGGTTTTTTTGGTGCATTTTTTACAACATTGCCTCTCAATGGAACGATATTTTCAGTGCAATTTTGAAACGTTGACCTTTGGAATCAGGCGTTTTAGATTTATCTAACAAATCTCAGAAATAAATATTATTTTTTTTCACGATACTAATTTATTTTTAATCGAGATATGATAGATACTAATTTCTAACTTCTCAGAATATACCTACGTTAAAATAAAAATAAATTCGTTGAAAGGTTTTAGACGCAACGTACACAGATAATTTTCCTTAAACCTCTTTCTCGGAACTCGCCCGATCTGACAATGTCACTTTTACAATACACACATTAGACATTTTGGGACAATGCTTCAAAAAATTTCCGAACCTGCATACTAAACAGATGAATCACCGACTGCAATCAGCATCAAAATGGAAACACTATTCGGAATAAGTCACATGTGGGAAGCCGCCTATTATGTAGGCGTAGAAAGCATTGTCGATCTCTCTCGTATTACATATCGACACCGCAATCGTTCAACATTGCAAAATTAAATAAGTATCTGATATCTGCCGGCAATTGCGCCATCTATGACGCAAAGGTCGAACCGATGCTCTAACTCGGCAATGGCTAATATAAATTCGGTTCAATCACACCATATGATTACAAATCACGCGCTCAATCATTCCCATGTCGTCGATTCGTATTGATCACGCGATGCATATCGATCTCGATCCATAATGAGGAATTGCATTCAAGAGAGGAATTCGAGTTCACGCAATTCAATGACCGAACACTTATGAGGCTTTCATAAAAGCTGACCCGGCTTTCAGTTGATTTACAACCCAACTAGATCGGAATCGTGTTGACTTTTATGACTGTATATCTATATTATTAATATAATTCGTCTTTTATGATTGCGGGTACCGGTTTTTTTTTTATCAGGATTCTGTTTTATTGATATAACTGTGTTATATTGGCGGAGTTCAAGATGTGTTTTTTTTTTTTTTTTTTTTGTATATTAAAAAAATTGGGATTTTAAAGTGTAATGGATGAATTTGGAAACTAGATTTGTTTAGATTTTGAATATATTGAATTTTATTTTATCGTCTGGGAAGAACGTCGGATTTAAATTTTCAATACGTGTGTGTGATAAATACGCTGTATAATTTTGTCATTTATTTTCGCTTTTATTATCTGCGAATTTAAATATTTTTTAAAATTATTTTTACAATTCGTTAATTGATGATCGTTTTTCGAATGATGAATGGCGCATTTTCACGAATAATCACCTACGCGAGACGCGAAAATTATTTTTAAACATTTCAAATTAAATATTCGGAAAACCATCAATAATTCAACCGTCAATTACTATAAAGCAAATGAATAAATTTATAGAAAACCCGTTGAAACTCAACTAAATTTAGACAGACCTACCTAAAGCAAACACTAAACTTATGCAATTCAAACAAAAAAAAAATGCAACCAACCAGTTTTGAAAAACAACCACTACAAACTATACTGTGACCCCACGTTCGCCTTGAAACGAACAGGACAAAAGCGCACTTTCACCATCATTGTTTCACCGATTTCCGTGTCAAGGAACCAAAACATCTTATCCTCGATCTCGCAATAATCCCATGTCCCTAAAACTCGACGAATCCTGACCCATAAACACCAATAGAGCTCTCCTGCGGAGGCTGGCGTTATATTGGACAACAATGGTGGTTTAAATGGACGATCTTCGCCGTCGGCATTGACGCAAAGGTCGCGGTCCCAATTTTTCACATTTCGATCCACTTTTGAGTTCGAAGAATTGCAACTGATCTATGATATAATGAACATGTCGGTTCGACGAGGTGCGGCTGTGCAAATGTTCGAAGCGCACTCGAAAGTTAAGTTGACCACATCAATCATTCGGAACTGGTTAGTTTGAAAATTCTCAGAATTTTAAATGTTTTTTTCGATCTGAAAGTTTTGATACAGTTTATATAACGTCAAGTATAGGACGAGATCTTGTTAATATTTTTTTTATATGAGGAAGCTATATACTTTAACCTTTGTTTATTAAATTTATTTTATAGTATATATTTTAACTTTGATACAAGTTGAAAATTAATACGCTCGATAAAACTTAGCAATAATATATGATAGAAGCCACAGATCGTTGGCAATATTTTACTTACAATTAACCACATATACAATCGACATTCTCAAATTGCACATACATTTCAATTCTATGTCAAATATTGCATATGAATGATTGAATACTGTTCCGTAAGTCCTTTCCGAACTTTGCATAACTCTTATTATTTTCAGAACCCACTAACGTCTCGTTTACAAAGCGCATACATGTTTTCATTCAACATGCACTTTACGCGATTATAATGTGTACCTGAACCAGAAACTTATTTTTAGTGCAGGTTGTATAATATACCGATTTCACGTATCATTAAATGCACATCGTCATTATTGTGTGCATATAAGATGCAAAGCATCTTCACGAGTTTTACGATCCGCATAAATTGCACCTTGAACATAAGAAAATTACAATTACTTTCAATTGTCTTAATTTTCTTATTGGTGTTTTATGTTTATGTCTTGTTTTCTCAGATGTTAAATTTATATTGTTATAAGATTTAACTTCTGATTATATTTGAATGGAAACCTTCATAATTTTAATCATGATTAATTATTCGTTTATATCATATGTTAGTAAAAGTGTATTTTGTGACAAGGTTCCACGCGTGTAAGAAACTGCATAAATATTGTTCTGTATCTAAAATTAACACATTATGAACCGCATTACATAAAAGGCGTAACGAATACCTTTCGCTCGTTCGTTATTTATTCATGTGTGTTTTAAATAAGATTATCATTTGCATATAAGTAAGAATAAGATTGTCGATTTAACAGATAATAAGTAATACGTGTCACATAAATTGTGGATCAAGGCTGCTTCGAACACAATTTATAATACAATGCATTTTTTTCAATTCGTCATCATTGTTTTTCGCCGATTGATTGAAAAAACGTATATTTTTCCCTTGACATATGGAATATACTAAATTTCGATATTTCGGAAGCACATTCTGAGATGTGGGTGTTAAAAATAAATTGACCAACAATATCACGAGCAGATAAGCTACTGTTTTATAGTTTTATCGCTTTATCGCCGCAGAAACCATAGTTACGCTTTAGATGTTTGAATTTTTACAACTTGATACGAAAGTGTTTATTTGTATGAATAATTCGATCTAGAGTTGTGCGTAGATTATAATTAACCTATTGTGCTCCATAATTTTTGAGAAATTCAATTATTTTCTATTCACCTTATCATCGAGTCTGCGATAACCTTTTCTATAGTGTTTTTATTCAATGTACGTGAAATAATCACATCGCTTGTAGTGTAAATATTATGATGGTGTTCTGTCATGTATTCAGATTTTTTGTGTATAACAACCTTGTTTGTTCACGTGTATTTATAATATCAAATAGTTGAGCAATGAATGAGTTAAAAAAAGTTAAACGTATAAAAAACTTGAACTTCGTTTTACGTGATTTTGTAAAATTTATATTGCACTTGAACGTACGTGATTTTAGTTGAGTTTAAAAAAGAAAATTTTAAATTAATTTTTTACGTGTTTTCTCATATTCATGACGAATTAAAATCAAATTATTTCCGCCATTGAAAATTTTATGAGACTACATACATCCATGGTTTTATAAATCTTTATTGTACTCGCACGTAATCGGTTATTGTTCAGGTTCTGGACAATAGTAAGAACGTTTAATTGAATCCAATCGTGAATTTATTTTCAATTTTTTTTTTGGAAAATGCTTATTATGCGAAAATTGCGTTTTTGATAGCACAATTTGTGTAAACATTTTTCCCGACAAAAAATTAATGTGTTTCACATAGTACGACTATGCTGCATAATACGATTGAAAAATGTACATATTCGAAAGGAGGCAATTATCATAATACCACATTGCGAACGAAATCTTCAAATCTCATTATATTAACAACGATTCTCAAACGATAACAATCTTAAATAATCAATGAAATATAACAAAAAATACAATTTACATTATCTCTTACATTAGATCTCTTGATCGAAACATAACATAATTGACCTTGTGATATAATATTATATTTATCAACGTCATAGATAATACCATTTATAATGAGAAACATGCAAATATTGATTAAACATATGATAAGTTCATATTTTTAGTTTCAGTAAATATAAATATATCATAGCTAACTTCCACGGCACTTCATAGGTTAACCGAACACCTCAACACAAAATTTCTCAACAAACGTTTATTCGTGCAAATCAACAATAAGTTTACGATTCGGTGCATTAAATTGCATTCGCTCGAACAAGCTCCATTACCTGCATAATTTTCTCGTCTCCGTCTATGATTTGTATGCATTTTTTCTTTTCCTCTGAAGCCTTTTCTTCCGAGACGCATTTATCAAAAAATGAAATTAAAAAGAGCCGTTCGATACGCATTTTTTAAATTTTTCGAAAAGAGCGTTCCGAATTTGCATGAAATAAAACTGGCACCCATGTATGAGTATGCAGTGCGTGCGACAAATTGTGTGTTTTTTCCGTCGGAGTTTATTTTTCAAATTTCGGTACGCTTTTATGTGTTTGGTATATCAGACCTTCAGAAAATGCTCGACCAGCTTGCCCCAGTAGGCGGCGCCCGGAACAATCGCCTTGTCGTTGAAGTCATACTTGGGGTTGTGCAGGCCAGCACTGTCGCCATTGCCCATGATGACGTAGGAACCGGGCTTGTGTTCCAGCATGAACGAGAAGTCCTCGCTGCCGAGATAGGGCCGCGTGATATCGTAGACGCGCTCGTCGCCGAACAGCTCGATTGCCGCCTCGAAGTAGCGCCGGGTCGTCGCCGCCATTTCCTCGCTGGTCGGCGGCTTTGCGCGCTCGTGCCAGCCGAAGCCGCAGTACTCCATGCCGAAGCCGCCAAGCTTGATCACGACATTCGGCGATTTTGCGATGTCTGCGAGGTAGCCGCGCCAGAGTGCATGGATCTCGTCGCGGCTATTTGCATAAGCGCCGATGCCCGGCACGCCGCCGAGGTGGTTGAGAATGAAGGTCGTGTCGGGCAGCGTCGTCTGCTGCTTGGCGCGTTCGGCGGTGCGGTACTGCTGTCGCTGCCTGCCTCGCCGATTCCACTCGATTCGCTCCGCGAGATTCAGGGTTCGGACTGGCTGGCGACGTGCGGGCTAGCCGGCCCACCATGTGACGGTGAATCTGACGTCTGCACGTCTGAGTTGGCAGCGCCGTTTTGTGAGTCGCCACAGCAGCGGTGGGCAGAACCCGACGCCTACCCGCTAGCCCAGAAGATTCCACTCTTGGTGGCTCGACCACTTGGGCTGTCGGTGGACTCCCGGTTAGATCTCCTCCGAGCGGTG
>JAOXNN020000021.1:8120700-8131843 GCA_028571205.2 Hydropsyche betteni
TTTCAAATAAAGAAGAAAATAAAATTTTGCAAACATTTATTAAAATTTCGAGAAAAAAGGTGCCGGAACGCCGTTCCTTCGCGTTACAGGGTAAAAAAAGCCCTGGATCTATGAAATTGATTTTAAGGTTCATATAATATAAATTAACTTAAGTAATTAAAGGAATCAATAAAACTATAAATTTGATAAATATAAATATAACAAAAGATATTCAAGTATTTTTATGTTATTTTTAAATGGCATCATAAAACAAAAAAAAACGCATAGCTCATAGTTCGATACATATTGCGATAGAAAATAATTTATTGCTCTGGATTAGATCCAAAATTCTCGATGCTGTTATTATTCCAGGAATAATAAACGATATTAACCAGAACTATAATTGAAATTAATGTCAAAATATTGTGGCTATCGAATAAAAGTATTGTCTCAATACGATTTAGTTTGAGAACGTACTACACGTACTTAAAATTTTTGTACCGTGAACAATCATCAGGCGCTCGAGCTGAAATCGGTAAACAGAAATTTTTTCCCCTTAAAGAAGCAATTATTCTTTGACGAAACACAACGCGAAAATAATCATCGTACCTTATTTACGTGACGTTTAGAAAGTCGCAACGAATTCTGCCGAATGTGACGTCGGTTTGCCGACCTCTTTTTTTCGGTTCGATCGCTGGAAACTATCGTCATACCTCGGATCCAATTCTGCGTAACGATGATTCATCGTCTAATTCTTCCACAGCATCATAGTCATCATCGTCAGACACCAGGCAGACGCAATCTCTCTTACGAATAATTCTCAACGCGAAAAAAAGTAGAAAGCACGTTCGAAGAACCTGCCGCCTATGATAAAACCGTTCTGTTCTAGTTCTGTCACAAAACCGCTACGATATATTAGTTTTCATTAAGTTGTAAAAGATATATAATATTCTGGTGTATTAGGAAAAAAATCGTATTTGGGAATCGCGTTTTTATCGTCTGGCCATTTTTCAATTGACCCGAGTTTAATTGGTCTTTTTAATCCTTGTGCAATTTGTGGCTCAAATTGAAGTTAGGATGCCCCCAATTATGGGATGTCGAAATTAATCAATTAATTTACTTTTGTATTGTTCTTTCTGGTCGTTTGTTCTTTAGATTTTCTCGAAGTGTGTTTATGAAAATATTTTCAACAAAGCGCAGGGTCCGCCATTGTTTCATATCTCCGTTTCGCAGAAAAGTAATAAAAATGCATTTTATAATATAATAGTGTCGATGTTTAATTGCAAAACAATTTTACTGTTCAACAACCAAATCATTAGTAAAATAAATTTTGAGAGCGGGCTTAAACTCATTTTTTCTTAACATCATTCACGGAATTGAGCTAAAAATCACACTATCAACTTCAATAATACCCTACGAGCATATTCACTAATCATCAACTTTAAAAGTAGACTCGTTACAACTATTTTATTTATTATATCATAAAATCAAAATATACAATTCTATTAATAGAAACATTGAATGAAATTGTTCTTAAAGCGTAACAAACCACTTAGAACCCATAACCATTACGGCACACACACCTTTCTCAAAACCAGACGACTTCCTTCCTGCACAGTGAGAAACAATACCACAATTATCCATATATTCATCAGACGAGATCCTCAAGATCCACGTGTATCACGCCGTTGGTATCGAAGCGTGAAATCGACATTTTATACAACCGAACCACCGTTAATTTCGTATTCGTAATCGACAATTGAGCATACTATTATATGTTGTCCGTTTGAATTATTCATCGATTTTGCATTATCACGCGCTTGGAGTGTCATCGATTGTTGTGTTTTATTTGTAAAACAGTTGCGTATTCTTGTTTTCTCAATAATTCGTGTGTGGGTTAATTTTAACCTTCTATTTGTTATTTGTAAGTGTAATTACTCGATTTGACATCGTATTGAATCAAATACTCATACCGATGTGTGTTAAATAGGAATCTTTCGAATAAGTATTCAATATAGGCTACTGTTTGAATGGTCAGAATTTAAATACGATTTTGGTCAGAATTTTAATCCCATTTATCAGAATTTATTTGACATCGGTCAGAATTTTAATCATGTTTTGGTTAGAATTTTAATCAAAAAGGTTAGAACAAATATTGAATGGTCAGAATTTTAACTGGGTTTGTCAGAATTTATATTAAACGGTCATAATAATATTAAGAATCCTAACCTAACCTATTCTGACCGTTTTTGATTGAAATTCTGACCAAAATATGATTAAAATTCCGACCATTTAATTTTTTGCCTTTAATATATAATACTTCTGCAACATACCGGAATAAGTTGAATCATTTTATTTGATATGAGCATGAAAGTGGAGTAATTACGAATCAGATTATTCACTCGAAAACAAATGTCAACATTTACTCATGATTAACACATTCATGTTAACCGAAGAAAACAATTCTAGTTTTCTCGGATAGCAAACCAGTTGCCAATTTACGATTCGTCCAATAAACTGAAATTCTTGCTAGACCAGTCATCCAATTAATCCATCGGTCATCTCACCTCGTCTCCAATTAGGCCCCCATGCTCCAGATCTCCTGGCTGAGGTTAATTGCCATGGGTCAAAAGGACTCCAATCAACGGCAATGAATCACCATTCGTGTTGATGCCGAGAGGCACCCAAGTCTTGTGGTTGGTCTTTGACGCATCTCTTCGCCAATTTTGTATCATCAGCTGATTGCATCTACGGTGGCCTTGGACGTGGCTAACTCCTCGGCCTAATTGGGATTGCAGCAGCTCGATGGGATGATGGCGTGGTCTAAGGACTCAAAAATGCTTAATATTATATATATTTTTAATATTATTGATTGAATTTGTGAATAGGAAAAAATGTTCGCTTGTCGGCGGAAATTAGCGCCATCTATATGTTATTTAGATGAAGTTTATGTTTAGCTGTTCTATCTTGCGTGTTTGTAGAAATTCAAGTTTTTAATTGTTTTTTACTTTTATTTATTTTCAGCCTGGTACTCATGGTAGTGCCCAAGATAAGGATCAGCCGAATGAAGGTTCTTTGAAATTTGGATGGATCAAAGGTGTGCTAGTACGATGTCTTCTAAATATTTGGGGTGTTATGCTTTTCCTTCGACTTTCATGGGTAGTCGGTCAAGCTGGAATTGGTAATTATTCTTTTAATAAATTCACTATTAGAAATTTTCGTTATCTTTTATTTATATATATTTATTTCTGTTCAGGTCAAGGTATGATTTTAATTTTGACTACAACTGCAGTTACAACAATTACGGCTCTATCCATGTCGGCTATAAGTACAAATGGTGTGATAAAAGGAGGTAAATTATCTTTTGCACTAATTTCAGTATTTGTTGAGTTATTAAAGTAAAATTAAAATTTATTTTTATATATAGGAGGGACGTATTATATGATATCAAGATCACTAGGACCTGAGTTTGGAGGTTCTATCGGTTTGATATTCTCAATGGCAAATGCTGTAGCTTGCGCTATGTACGTAGTAGGATTTTGTGAATCTATGCTTGATTTGTTAAAATCTTTTGGTGCATCAATTTATGATGGTGGTGTCCAGGTAAACAAGATTTCTCCTTTATTTATAATTGATTTTTTTTAATAAATAATAAACAAATTATTTTTCAGGATGTTCGAATTATAGGGTCCATCACTATAGTTTTACTAACAGTGATAGTTGTTGTTGGTATGGAATGGGAAGCAAAAGCACAACAAGGGCTTCTTGTTATTCTTCTCATCGCTATAGTAGACTTTATGATTGGTACATTCATTGGACCTAAGAGCGATCTTGAAAAGGCAAAAGGATTCTTGGGATATAATAGTAATATTTCGATTATCATTTTAATTTATTCAAATGAAAAATCATGTAATAATAATTTATTCTTATTTTTAGTGACATTACTGTATGAAAATGCATTCCCAGATTATAAGTCATTCGAAGGTGTAGAACATAATTTCTTTTCTGTGTTTGCAATTTTCTTCCCAGCAGCTACTGGAATATTAGCTGGAGCTAACATTTCTGGTGACTTACGAGTAAGTTTTATTAATTTCATTTTCTTGATTTGTTATTCCAAATTTCACATTATTAATATTTTCTTAGGATCCACAAAGCTCCATTCCCAAAGGAACACTTTTGGCTATATTATTAACTACATTATCTTATTTGGTCATGGCATTGATGACTGGATGGACAGTAGCCAGAGAAGCTACTGGAGATCTAGACGATTTTATAAATGGAACATTTTTGAATTGCTCAATAAACACCTGTGAATATGGTTTACATCACAGTTTCCAGGTTATTGAACTTGTTTCTGGATTTGGTCCTCTTATATATGCCGGTTGTTTCGCTGCAACATTGTCATCGGCTCTGGCATCTCTTGTATCAGCACCTAAAGTATTTCAGGTAAAACTTGTAATCCACCAATGTCTTGTTTTATATTTCAAATTATCTCTAATTTATTTATTTTCGTAGGCTTTGTGCAAAGATAAATTATATCCTGGTATTGTTTGGTTTGCTAAAGGATACGGTAAAAATAATGAGCCTGTACGAGGTTACGTTCTTACGTTCTTTATTGCCATTTCTTTCATTTTGATTGGTAACTATAACTTTTCAACTATAAAATTTTCTATTCATTATAACATGTAATTTAATGTTTATTTGTTTGCAGGTGAATTGAACATAATTGCACCTTTGATATCAAACTTCTTTTTAGCTGCCTATACACTAATCAATTTCAGCACATTCCATGCAAGTTTGGCAAAACCTGTTGGATGGAGGCCGACCTTTAGAGTGAGTTCACATATCTTCAGTTTTCAAATCAATATTTTTGCAAACATTAAATATTTTCTTTTTCTTCCAGTATTACAATATGTGGCTGTCGCTATTTGGAGCAATTTTATGCGTTGCTGTCATGTTCCTTATATCTTGGTGGACAGCTTTGCTTACGTTATCTGTGGTACTTGCTCTCTACTTAATTGTGTCTTATAGAAAGCCAGGTTCATATATTTGATTTTATGGTTCAATGATTACCACTATCTGGAAAATCTCCCACATTTAGAACCTTCTCATGAACATCACTGTCTGGGAGAATAGTCTAACAAAAATTATAAAAGGGTTCTCAATGTAGGAAATTTTCCAGATAATGATAATCACCGATCCCGATTATATATTTATCATTTTTTCTATGTTAATAGTGTTTTAATTAAATAATAATTGTGTTTTAGATGTCAATTGGGGATCTACCACTCAAGCACAAACATATAAACAAGCGCTTTTATCTGTACAACAACTCAATAGTGTATCAGAGCATGTTAAAAATTACAGGCCACAAGTACTAGTACTAACTGGAATGCCAGGAGCTAGACCACCTCTCGTTCATTTCACTTATCTTATAACTAAAAATTTATCTTTGATGTTGTGTGGTCATATAATCAAGGTTCATTCATTTCTTTTGTATGTTAATTTTATATTTTTCTTCATATTTTCACATACATTTTCTATTTAGGGTCAAGTTAACAATAAGATGCGTAATGCTCTCATCAATAAATCGTATCAATGGTTTGACAAACATAAAGTGAAAGCATTTTATTCGGTTGTTGATGATGTTTCTTACGAATCTGGTGCAAATGCTCTTATTCAGGTTTTTTGTTATTTCTATATTTAATATCAATTAATTGAAAGATAAAACATTTAAAAATGCTTTTATAATTTTCAGGCAAGTGGAGTTGGTAAACTAAAACCAAACATTCTATTAGTTGGATATAAATCTGATTGGAATTCTTGTCCAAATGACGAACTTACTGAATATGTTGATGTTTTACAGTTAGTTTTTTAGACTAATTTATTTTATTTCATATTTTATATTTATATTAATTTATTATTATTATTTCAGCAAAGCATTGGATGTGCATATGGCTATCGTTATATTACGTTTACAAGATGGTTTAAACTATAGTCATATTCTTGAAGATGGAGACAAAACAGCAGATTTCATTAATGCTTCTAAAGATATGTCTTTCAATAAAACTATGGCTAGCCACCGTGAATCAAATGAAAGCTTGGTACATGGACAAAATTATGCCCAAATATCTCAAGGTAGGTTTTAGATTGATCAAACTAGGTTTACTGTTTCGAATATTTTTTTATAAATGTTTTATGAATTTCAGCCAGCAGTTTATCTGACATGTCGACACCTGCATCACCATCTATGCCAAGGTCAATGGCAGTTTCTGAAGATCCTAATGCTGAAGACGTTCCCAATAATGTCACAAACAAGACAACCAATTCATCAAGTGATTTCAAGTACACATTGATTTAAAGTTTTTCATTTATTTTGATTTAGATTAGACTTCATTTTTGTTCTTTTTTTAGCAAACCACAATCTAAAATGGCAGACGTTGTAAATGCTGTTGTTGGAGCAGTTGGAGGAGGTCGCGGAGGAGAAAATGCAGAGAGGGAGAGAAAATGGTCTCAATATAAAGGTGCCGACGGAGCTGATTTACCCAGTCTTACCTTACAAAATTTGACCTATTTCCAAAGGAAACATGGAACTGATGCCACTATTGATGTGTGGTGGTTATACGATGATGGAGGTTTGCTTATTGAATAGATAAAAAATTACCATAAACAAATTGTTGAATCCAATTTTTGATTTTACTAATTCATTCCAGGTTTGACATTGTTGTTACCATACATTATATCAACGAGAAGGAATTGGACAAATTGCAAATTGAGAGTTTTCACTCTGGCCAATAAACAGGCTGAATTAGAATTTGAACAGAGAAAGTATGTTTATTTTGATTGTTTTCACAATTTTTCCATTTAAAATTCCGACCATTTTTATATTTTCTTTCATTTTTATTTTAGTATGGCATCTCTGTTGGCTAAGTTCAGAATAGACTGTTCTGATTTGATATTAATCCCGGACATTACTAAGAAACCTGAAGACAGTTCTATCGCATACTTTGATAGATTAATTGCTGATTTTCTGGTTCCCGAGAATCCAGAAGATACTGAAAGTGGTAATTTATTTGTTTATATGATTATTAAAATTATTTTCTTCAACACAATGTTCATAATTAATGTACATTTCAGCTCGTGTATCTGATGCAGATTTGCTTGCAGTCCGTGACAAAACATACAGATATTTACGATTAAGAGAATTACTATTACAGCACTCGATGAAATCGAGCTTAGTCGTGATGACATTACCGATGCCCAGACGATCGCTCGTTTCACCTCCTCTATACATGGCATGGTTGGAAGTCTTGACAAAAGATATGCCACCATTCCTTTTAGTTAGAGGAAATCACACATCCGTCCTGACTTTCTATTCTTAAGCACATTTTCTGTATATAAGTTTTATTTATTGAATTCATGTTGAATATGTGGATGTAAGAATATTTTGTATACGATCAATCTGCATATATGTGAAATTTTTTTATATGTATATAAAAAAGTGAAAAAAATTGTTATGCCAGAGGCTGGTCCTTACAGCACTGAACAAAAGTATTTTTTGGGAAGCATTTACATAATGATTATTTGATTTGTGAATCTCAACCCAGTGAATCTCGTTTTTACATTTTTGCCATAAATGCATTATTCCCTACTAACATATTTGTATTTTTTTCCCTTAGAAATTCGTAAAAAAAACATTGTAAATTCTAGCAAAATATATATAGAAAATTTATAATATTTAAATTAAATCACAGCCTTTGTGCTAGGTGCTATACCTGATATATGATATTAAAATTATCCTCGTTTTTAGTAATTGTAACACGATTGTCAATTGTAAATTGTTGGATGAACACGTTCTATTTTAATTATTAAAATATATTGTGGCTTGATTTCATTCATAGTATTATTTATTTATTTTAAGATTGTTTGAATTTGATTTGGATTTCAGTTGCATTTTTAATTGTTTTTAATAATTAGCAAATATAAAAAATATAAATCAAAATATAAATTTTTCGACAAATAAAACACAAAAATTTAAGTTTTTTCACTAATTTTCAGAAATAGGTATTATTTTTTTTTCATCAGGTAAATGACTAATTTGAATATTTTATTTTTTATTCTTTATAAATTTTTGCACTATTATTTGTAATACATAATATAAGAGTTATGATTTTTTTCAGGTGAATTTTTGTTAAACTTATTCATCATTTTTTAACATGTAAATTATAACATTCCACTATTATTATTAGATGTATCATGTACAAAGTACAAAAATAGTTTTTTTTTCGCAAAAGTATTAATAGGTTTTAAAATTGATCTGCCGATTTGTGATTTATTTTAATGTAGTGAATAAATATAAACTTCTATCTTGGTTTATTATTTTTTCAAAATATCAATATTAAACTGTTATTAAAGAATTCAGAACAATAAACAAAGTTACTTTGTTACGCCCATTTTTTGAAACCAAAGAGCCATAACATCTGTTTTCCATCATTTCGCAGTATACATCCACACATGACTTCATAATTCACATAACTGAAACTATTCATTGAATTAATGATTCAATAATACCTTTTTATAATACATAAGCTGAATCCAATAAAGTCATTCATACATGCTTCAACAGTTTATCAAAGACCAGTTTTTTACTTTCTGTAAGTAAATTACCAGTTTGTTTACATAAGTTCATATAACACTTGAATATTTCTATCAAACATTTTTAAAATTGAAGTATAATTTTTGTTTATAAACGTTTTTATTTTGTAAACAGGTTAATTTTCCCTTCGACTAGTTAAATTACATACACTTCCTGATCGACAGAAAATTTCAATAGCGTGAAATTATGCAACATTATTTGCACAATCCGTTATTCTATTGTCACACACCGATGACTTCTGATTATGATATCACACCACATCACACAATTAACCAAATCACAATAAAAACAATATTGATTAATGATGAAACATTGGTTCGATCTCCTCAGAATCAAAACAGTACATTTCCAAATAGTGTTAATTTAAAACATTTATTACATAAACTGCGACACCGGTTAGATTTACCGTTTGGCAAACTGTTAATCAACCACCGGAAAATTTACAAGAACTTGGGTAATGTGACACCTCCAACGGACTGGCAAATTTGCACTCTGATTCATAGCCGGGATAAAACTCATCCGCCTGTAAAATGTATTGAATTTCCACGTTGAGTGTGGTCGCTGAAATATGTTATGAACATGAACTTTTCGTGATGGTGAAAATTTGGAATTTTTTTCGGTTTTTCCGATTGATTTTTCGATATTATTAAATACTAATTGTAGTTTTATATAATAATTGAGCGGAATCAATCGATCGTTATAATTTAATGCGCATACAAGCAACATGATTTTCAGCGAAGTAAAAGTGGATAGACTTTCGTTTCACGAAAAAAAATAATTATGCACTCACTGATACGTTTATTTAACATTTATTCGACCCACTGTGGAGCTGAAAATTTTAATTTGTTCCACTTAGACTTAATTGGATTGAATATTTTTATTTTAGAGTTTTTACGACATTCAGCGATTGAAACGTCTCATTATTTTTATTAACTGATTTGTATGTTAGAATAACTAGTACGATTTTCAAATTGAAATTATAAGGAAAACTAAAAAAAGCGAATAGAACGGAAATCAATGAACTAACAATGAGATTATTTTTTTCGGTAAAATTTTTTCGAATAACCTAATTATATCGATGAAATTTTTTATAATTACTTATATATTTTACGTATTACATTTACTTCCTTGTAAACAATAAATTTTAATTAAAAAAATATTGAATTGAAACACATTAATCAATAATGTAATATTTGAAATAATTTTTAATCAAAATAAAATAGATATCGATACACGATATGTAGATTCTTGGTATCAAAAAAATATATATTGATATTGTGTTGATTTTTTGTGAAACTACATGTCACAAAATGTCGATTTTGATTTTTCATTGTGAGCTTCATGAACCAACAGGAAGGTGAGCAAAATCACTATTTTCCCGAAATCCCCCACAAGAAAAATGAAATTTGTCTTTTACGATAAGATATACAGTTGATACACTTACTTTTTCCTTATATATTTTGAATATCTTAGCTGACGTTATTTTCAAGAATAGAAACATAATTTCCCTAGTTTTCTTGCGAATTCACACATCGCAAGCACAAATATCTACAATAATTTCAATTTTATGAAATATCAATATCAATATCAATATTGTCGATGCAATATATAATATCATCAAATGTTCAAAAATTACTCCGTATTGAATTTACATATTATAAAAAAATACTAAAAGGAAACTCTCAAGGATCTAAACACTAAAACTATTCTACTTAACAATTTGCCAAAAATAACATATATAACATCAAAATTAATATTTTAATTCCACATAAAATTTAAACGCAAAAAAAACATTTTGATCACATCTACTTATTTCCAAAAAACAACAAAAAGAAATCATACAACATGATCATAATCATCAATGAATACTATAGATCTGTGATCATTTAACATGGAGCTATATTTTTTATTTAAACATTGTTTAAATATAAAATATAGCTCCATGTTAAATATAGAATATAGCTCATGGTTTTTGAAGTCACAGTGCACTTTTCACCATGAGAAATAATGACCGCGCATTAGAATTAAGGTGCCAAAAAATTCGGACATGATTTTTATTACAAATTAAATGAAAATCATAACAATTAAAAAGAGATTAAAGAAAAGATACATAGATCTACGGAAAAACTATGGAAAATTACCCTTAACGAAATGAAATTTATTTGATGTAAAAATTCGTGAATTTTTCTCGTTTTTTTTTTTATTTATTAGTTATCGTTCTGAAATCGAACTCACAAATATGATATTGAAAATTTTCATCATCCTTATGTAGATAATTAGATTTTCCTCGAGGCCGAAAATTCGAAATTTATTCATAGTAATTTTGGAAAATCGAATTTTTAGAATCCGTTATCAAAAAAACCAATACTTTTCGGTTTTTACGGTTTCGACGATTTTTCTGTTTTCCCCATTTTTTTTCGCGGTGCACCGGTTAAGAACCATTGCATTAAAAAGTCACTTTTCACCATCACTTGTTAGTGATGGTGAAAACCATCACTTGTTACCATC